>NW_023591619.1:622358-900042 GCF_014843425.1 Jatropha curcas | reverse complement strand
AAAGAGAAGAGAATGTTAGGTTCCATAACATTTTCCTCCATTTAAATTCAATATTAAATCAATAAAAATTGATAAAGAGTTTTTTATACTTACTTTGTCCTCCGGGAAAAATTTTAAAGGTTTCTTCGAATCGGATATTTCCATAGAAATTGTTTGGGCTTGGGCCCCAATTGGCAAATTTTGGGTCAAATTAAAATTGTTTGGTATTTACAGCCCATACCCGTACATTCGATTTTGAATTTAATAAAAATTCTAAATTATTTGAAAAATAAATTACGGGTGTTTCACTAACTGAGTTAGACCATTAATTTTTTAATTTTGGAGGAAATTTAATATACATTATTTTGGAAATAAATTGAAGGTTAGAATTAAAAATATTATTAATTTGACTGTAGTTAGTTTAAAATGGTAAAAGTCTTCAATAATTCTTTTTCCATTGAATTGAATTTGATCGAATATTAAAATCATAGTCAATTTAGACATCGATGAAGAAGCTCGAATTAATATCAAAATTAATAATTATTAATTTGATCTGTTCTTATTCTAAAAGACGAAGCTCTTCAATTTTTTTAATAAATTAATAATCTCTAGGTTTATTTTGGTTCATCCATTTTTAGTAATTAATAAAATATCAATAATTTAAAATGACAAATCCAAATAATAGTAAATAATTTCTCAGACTATATTTGTATCAAATATAATTGAATAACAATTTAATTTTATAATTTAGCTAAACTATTTTTTTTTTTAAAGAGAATACTATAGGCATTACCTCAAGGAAAGAAATCCAGTAAATAATGAGGGGATAAGTATCCCATAACTGAAAGCTAGCATGACAAGTAGGACACTCTAGTCCAACGGAATGAGCTCCCACATTTGCTTGCCTCCTAACCAAATGACATTAACAATCTTGCCTTAACGCTCAGAATAGCCTTACAATCGGAATTATTAAACCCTAAAGTAGAAAGGCCCAGAGAATTTGCCTTAAGAGCAAAAAAAATAATTTGTGAATCGACATAAAATAAAACCTTAGCCTAGCAATAAGTCCCTTCACATGAATAAGACATTTTATGAAGTGCCGGAGTCTTTAAGCAATTGAAAGGAATATCTCCGCCTTTCATGGTAACCTGACATAGCCTGTAAGAATAAATTCCTTCATCATCCTCCTAGGCAAGCACCAAACCCTACAAAGGCCGACATCTGGAAAGATGGCAAACCCATCGATATGAACATGCCAATAATCTGAGGTATCCAAGAAATCTGAGCAGGGACGGAAGAACAGAGCAATGTTGGACTGTTTGCCACAGTCCACTGAAACCTTTGCCCAATCATGCAGGAAGTTGGTGGCATTACCATACACGACGTTGCAAGGGAGCCACTTTTGGTTCCTATACAAAGTTGTTGGCGGGACCTATCCAATGTTCCAAGCAATAACAGAAAACAAAGGTAGCTAACTAAATCATCCTGATGTTGATTGACCTGGCAAAAAAATCTATAAATGAAGTTATTAGTCAGGTCCTTTGAACACTCCGCATGACTCCATGGCACCAGCACGACTACAACCATTAGGGCATGGCTCATATCTTAATATCTCCAATAAAAAGGGTAGTCCGTACTTTAACATTTGTTCCCTTTTCTCCTAAAAGCCTTTCTTTAGTAGGGGGAATACTTTCTTATGACTCCTTCAAACATAAAGCCCTTAAACTTTTTGGTGGACCGTTTAAATTCCAAATACTCTTCCAAGGAATACCATCGATTCTCCCATTACCTTTCCCCAATAAGCTCAATGCAATCAATATCCCGATTTGACACTATAAATGTCCTTCTCAAAATAACCAACATAATTGATCACATCTAGCCACTAAACCAAAGGAATTTTGATAATAGTTTTGAACCATTCTCTAGGACAAAAAAGAGAACATGGCGATTTTCCCTCAACATCCCACCTCAATAGCCCCCTCACATAAGCTCCTTCACTCTTCATAATCTGCATCACAATAAAGCCACCATAATCTTCCACTTTGTAGGAAATTCCCTAGGTAACCAAAGATTACCTAAAGAACATTTATATTCTCCACCAATTCCCCACCCTCCACCTAACCCTTTGTTTCAATAAGTCGCTAAAGGCCAGAACACTCTTCCACACAAAGCTAGGATTAGAACCTACGAGAAGCTTGAAGAAAAACCCATGACGAAATACTTTGCTTTGAAGATAAGAATAAAAAAGAGTGTTTGATATTCGAACAAAAGTCTCCACCCTGTTTTTCCCTAAGGCATAGTCATTATTAAAAACTGAAAATCCCTAAAACCCCATACCACCCCACCCTTACACCCATCATACCTATCTCCAAGAAAGCTAGTTGAAAGCTCTTTCTCCGCATCTTCGTTCCCCCCGCCCCACCAAAACCTAATTCATTAATTTTTGCAAAATCATCGTACAAAGGTAATTGGCAATAAGGAAGACACTCATACAATAAGTGGGATAGCTTTGAGCCTACTGAACTTAAGGAGCAACCTTTTCTCTCCCTGCCTGAGATAAGAATGTTAGAACCAGCTGTTTATTCTAGGCCTAGAGCTTTCTCTTTTAAATAAATAAAAACAGCTAATTAGACCAGCTGTATTTAACCAATCAAGGCCAGCTAACCCAAGTATTTCCCTCTCTCCCCAGAGGGATTATGAACACTAATTCCAGAAATTATTGTCTTTTTTAACCCTGCCACTAACATTATAGCTAAAACCATGATAATCCGAACTTTTGAAAAATTTAACAGATTGCCCTGAAGCCCTCCTATAATCCTAGTAAATTTGGTTTTTTTCACCTCTTCCCGTTCCCAATAACATCAGCATTAAAGAAAGAATAAAAGAATCGTTTGCAAAAAGGAGATGAGACGTCTAGGACCCCCTCGTCCTGCCCGAACCCCATAAACCCATCCAATCACTCAAACTCAAAAAAAAAGAAAGAGAACAAACCCTCACACAAATAAGCAAAAAGATAAAGGGAGAGTGGATCGCCCTGCCTTAAGAACCCCTCCTAGAAATAATAGGGCCAAACTTCAAACACATTACTAAAATAGAATATTTAAAAACCGTAGTCACACACATTTTCATCCAATTAATCCAAACATCAAAAAACCTAAACCCTTCATCATAATCTCATAGGGAAAATCTCAATTTCACTCTGCATAGGCTTTACTAATGTCGACTTTTAAAGCACAAGTCCTAATCCCACCCCAACCTTTTCGTCTTTTCATAACAACGCAAACATCCAAAAGCGACAAACCACATTAATCTTTAATTAGTCACTTGGGAACAAAAAGTCGATTGACATCCGAAATAATATGAGGGAAGGACTTTTCTTTTAATCTATTAGAAAATAGAGAGGATCTTATATACGGACATTACATAAAGAGATGGGATGAAAATCTTCCACATAAATCAGGAAATAATCATTTTTGGGAATCAAAACAATTAAAGTATTAGTCAAAGTGTAGAAGATAACCTTGCCTGAAGCCACTGTCGACAATCCCACCACCACATCACACCCCTTATAATATGCCAAGAATTTTAAAAGAAAGTTGGAATTTAGTCCCCATCGGGACCGGATCCTTGGTCTGAATCGCATCTGAAAAGAACCGCATCCCCGTACCTCCTTGTAGAAAAATCAAGCAATAAGCATATTATTATCATTATCAAACACATGAGGCCGCACCAAACCTCAAAAGCTGTTGCTCTCTGACCCTTCTCTTCCTTTTCTTTTGTTCTTAGATGTTTTAGGAACTAAAGGGGATCCTTCTATTTCGAAGCTGTTTTTCTTTTTCTGTTGATTGCATCAACTTTGTTTTGCTTATGGAATGCGCATTTACAGAAGTAGACCGATGCAGGACCTCAATTGGTTTTTTTGTCGTCGATTGATTTTGAAATTGCAAAAAATTGGAGAAGTTGATTTCCAACGGTTATGGAGTTGAATTTATGTCTGTTGGGGGAGAACTGAATCCGATTTCAATTTGGAAGTTTTTCTTTTCAAAATTTGGAACGCAGATTTTCGAAGCAAAAATCCATCTTTTTTTCTATTTCTATTTCTACGGCCTTTTTTTTTTTACATTGAAAATATTGTGCTCATATATTATTAAGAGAAGAAACGAGCAATACAAGTCGGGAATAATACTCCAAGTTAAAAAAACAAGCCCCCCACGAGGAGACTAGATTTAGCCAAACATGAGCTATATCATTTAGCTTGTCTTTAATGCAAGCCAAGGTGACATGGCCAATTGGACTAAGAGTAAATCTTACATTCAAAAATGACAATTAACCAAACTCAAACAAGTCTTGGACAAAACTCCTCAATAGATGGTAAAACTTGGAGGCAAATTGGTCTCACCTGAATCCGCAAAATAAAGTAGTCCGACAAGCAACCAAGGGACAAATACATTCTTAGCGCTTGAGATTCTGCTACTGCTGGAGAAAGAACAACCCCTGCAATGATGACATTGCTGCTATATAAAATGTAACACCCCTTCCCGGTCCACCCGTAAACCCCGAATGAACCCGAGTCGAGACGCTACAAACTGGTTGACTGTATGGCCTGACAATCTGAAATCATAATGTATGTTGAATATAATAACATGCTGATGTTGTATACAAAAATAATGTAATTTATATTTACAATGAACATGATACTAATGTCAAAATTGAAATGGGCCAACTGTGTGGCCCTGTACATGCCCATAAAAAGGGGTAACAAAGATACATAATCCTCAAATGATCGTAGCTAACCCTGAAGACTGAGTCTTCTAACCAGATGACTTACAGGGCAGTTGTAAAGCTGACTCTCTAACGGTCCAAACTCAAAACTCTGCGAGTTAAACAGGTAACTCGCCTGACAAATAAAGCTCAGTGGATATCTCAACAGATAAAGAAAACAATTAAACACATACATGTATAGAAAGAACCATGGTTTTAAAAAAAAAAAACCCCAAACCATATGGGCACATATCATAGCACACACATCATGAAATATTTCATGGATACCTTGATTATCCTTTTTGGTACTGGTTTATAATACTTATAATTCAATGAAAATGTTATGTAAGATATCTGTATGGCCTCCATAAGGGTTTATAGTGGAAGACCGAAGTGGATAAGAAAAACTGTATGAAATGGAATGAATACTGTATGCTTGGCTGCTATGGCCCATATATAATCATATCCACTCCACTCAACGGCTCTGCCGGAGTAATCAAACTATATGAGGTGCCAGATTTGCTACTCCTATGTCGCCGACAATAGCTTATCTTACTGGTTTTCTACCTTTTAACCTCAATGGAGCATAATGTTGGTATGTTCAAATATATAACACAACATACATATTCATAGTTCATAACTCATAATGTTTATTTTGATTTCACATCATTTGGCATGCTTGCATTTGTTTAAATACAATGATTTAATGTTGTATTTTGGTATTAATGAATTGGAGGCATATAAGTGAAGCAAAGGGAATACCAAATCTGGCATTGAAAAAGAAGTCCAAAGTGCATGGAAAACACAAGTCGCAGAGAGCGCCTTGCAAGGTCCGCGAGCGCAATAAAGCACCAGATGAGAGACAATGAAGTTATCGGGCACAAGTCGCCAGCGCGTACTTGAAAGTCGCGAGCCCGGGAAAAGTGCCAAATGAGAGACAGCTGAGTTATCAGGCCAAAATTCGCGAGCGCCGGACCTGGAAGGTCCGATCGTTACAGGCCAAGGGCCCAAGTACGGAGCGCGTACTTCAAAAGTCGCGAGCGCGAGAAAAGTGCCAAAATGAAAGTCAGAGAAGTGTTGCGAGCGCCGCACTTGAAAAGTCGCGAGCCGAGAATGTGCCAAATAAGAGTAGGAGTTTCAGGCGAAAGTCGCTAGCGCGTAGTTCAAATTCGCGAGCGCGAGAAGGCAACGCGAGCTCGTCATGCGATGTCGCGCGCGGCGCTTCGCGTTTTCCAGCCTGCACAGTCTGTACTTCTTTTAGTCATATATCCAATATACAACTCCGATTTGGATGATTCAAAACCCATGGTTAAAGCTAACACATAGAGGAACAAAATAACTCTTCTATGACACTCCTAATTCCATCATTAAATTGGGGGTCAAAATCAAGAATGAAGTTACTGGTAAAATTCCAGCAAAACCTGTTTCAACATAACCAATATTATTCATTTTATTCAATACCCTCCTGTTTTCCCCTGTTTCTCAAACCATTACAGTCCTCCACTCAACATAGAAGCCAATATATTTGAGAATAACGTATTAACTTTCCTAAAATTAACATTGAAGAATTTCACAAAATAGCTAAACCACCACTATGTCCCAATTGGCAATCCATAGCAAGAACAACAATCATAATGTAATCTGCAGTGGAGCTGTTCCAATTTTATTCAAAGCAACTAAAAGTTTCAGATAAAAAATTAACAGCTGGCTTATTACATCGAATAAGTTCATTAAGTGCATTTTACTACTCGAGGGTTGCCCAAAGTCCTCGACAGTTCAATACAAGAATATTCAATGTTTTGTTGAGTGGAACTAGGTCTCAGGTCCCAGCTGGAGTAAGGAATAGCATCTGATGAACTTCCAAGAATCTGTTTTTCATCAAGAGAGTCCATCGCACCTACATATTTGTTACTGTAGAGTCATGCAAATAATCAACATTGTCAACCTGGCCTTTTTTTGCCTTCTGCTGAACAAGCATTGTTTCATCTTCATTTTAAATTTTGGTCACAAATTCAATTACTTCCACTTGCAGAACCGTTTGTCACAAAGCCCACCATTCGGCCCATTTTCAAATAAATTAGCTGCAGTGGAAAATGGTAAGTTGACTTTCAAATTTAAAGGATAATTCTTAATCCATTGAACCACTTAAAAATCACGCAGGTGCATAGAAGCAAGCGATCACCGAGCCAGCATATGGATATTTTGAAATTTATTACCATAATTTTATCACGTGAACATAGTGCCGGATCATCCGCTGCAACACCCTCCTTAGTCGGTACGTTCGCCGCTTCACCAAGGTCCCCAACCCTTCCTCCACTTCGTCATCGACTTGGAAACAACACTGTCACAGATACTGTCACTATGACCTAAACTACCGCATATGAAGCAAACCACGTGGGGAGTCATTCATAGGAAAAAATCACAGTGGAACATATTCCGTCCTAACCCTCCTCAATCTTCTTCAAAACCTTTTTTATCGGTTTCCGAATGTCTATAGCAAACTCGAATTTCTCATAATACTCCCTCCTCTCCCTATCTTCCTTACCAATGTCAAACAAAATAAATTCCCAATGATCACGATCTGCTTCCCAAATTACTCAATCATGATACCCACGTGAACTCCGTTGATCTGAACCCAGACCTCCACTAAAAAGCAAGTCAACCAGTTCGTGGATCTTGTCCAGTTTTGATCTTGTCAATTAATAAAAAGTTTGGTTGTTGAATGTCCAAGGTGAGGCCATTCCAAACTCTATTAAAATCCACATTATGGAAGAAGACCGAATCAAAAATTACCTTTGGATAATCTCTCAAAAAATGGAATTTCCCTCTGCCTAGTTGCCAAATGCCAGCCAAGGTGGACTTCATAAGCACCTAAATTGACCTTCTTTGATTTGGAACAAAAGAAATGGCCACCAAACACAGAAGAATAATCGACGGGTTCCTCCCTGTAGTGTTTGGGGGCGAACTCAATTTAATAGCATGTCATCATTCCTCATCGTTAATGCTACAAGTTCGGAACGTGTTCATATCCGGAGCTCATTCGATCACAGAAAGGAACTAGCCCAAATGTTCAAATAAAAACTGCTCCCATGCAAGAGATTCAGACAACTGATATCAAATAAAAAAGCTGCTCATGCAAGAGAACGCAAGGCAACTCACATGCGAAAAATGCAAAGACGTAATAATTATAAAGAGACTTTTTCTAGAAAGGGGTTGAAGTTTTCAAAAAGAAGAAAATGAGATGCTAACTTGACGATAGTTTTCTCTATTCTTGTTTCCTTTGGGATCCGTTATGCTGACAGTTAGGTGAAGTAATGTAAGTGGAAAAAGTAAAAGCTCACTTTAATTGAAATATGAAATTTTCTACATTCCTTAATTATGCCATTACCCGCCGCAAAATTGGAAAAAGAAAAAGTCAAAAAAAGAGTGGCCGTGTGGTTTGACTCCATGAAACCCTGGAAGTTAGGTTCAGAACCTCATCTCGACCTTTTCTCCAACCCGGAAACCCAACCTCTAATCGTTGCCCATTGTTGATAGAATCCTTTGCTGGTTCTTGGCCAACAAATCCTTTTGGAAAACCAATACACTGCCATTGAAAAGAACAAGAATAATGAAGATGAAAGATGCAAGAACACGGAGATTGAAAAATGAAGATGAACTCAAAAGATTGAACCTTCCAATGCAAGAACTAATGGAGCAAGCCAATTCAGCACGCATGGGGTGGCTGCTGGTAATTGTTGGCTGTTTCCCCCCATCTTTTTCAGACAGTTTACTCTTCCTCTGGTGCGCTTTATTTCTACCCTTAAATTATCTTGAAGTACATATAGCGCGCGTGATTTTTTCAATTAACGGGCCCAAATCAATAGCAATTAAACTCATTTTCCGTCCAAAATTTACAAAATGTGCACAAATTCAGTTGCATACAAGATAAACAATAACTCTCATTTTAAATTTTAAGTATGGAAAATAATAAACTCATGAGCTTTTTTTTTTTTGAAAAATTTGCCTACTGATACACTTTTGTAACGTTCCTGCCTATTTTCGATAATAGATTAATAGAACGTCGAGTACATACTTAATGTTTCTTCCACATTTTTTCAATGTTAAATGAGGATGAAAATATAATTAACTGTGCTCGAATTTTCCTTCTACAAATAAAAGAAACATTGTTTACCAATAAACATGACAAAACCGTTAATAAAAGTTCACATCCATAATTTTTCTAAAAATTGAAAAATTCAACACATTCATTAGCAGTGCCTATATAGTTCTAAAATTGTGCTCAAGGGTAAAATAATGACACAACCTGGTATAGTATCTAATCTGTTCGAAAAGTTACTTCATTAATTGCCACAACATTTTTTGTTTGCCAATATTATGTATTATTGCCATATTAACGGAGAAGACGGAGGCAAATTAAGGGGTACTTTAGACTTTTCATTCCTTCACACTCCCAAACTTTCTATTATTAGCATATTTTGTATAGGTAACAAATTAAATAACCCGAAAAGAACATTTTTCTCTAAAGTAAAGAACAGAGGGAGTATACATTATATATCTGAATATATAAAAAAGTAATTATATCTTTAATTATCATTTTACATTTTAATAGTAATACTAACTAAAATTTTACCAAATACATATTAATTAGCTAACAAGCTATAGTCATTAACCATCAGCTATCAATACAAACAATAACAGCTATCTGCAGGTAATAACCATCTACAAACCAAACGGGTTTCGAAAAGCCTTACCAAACACCTACAACCATAATTTATTGAGTACAAATCATCTTCATTTGGCACGACGATAAATTGATTAGACACTCTTAAACATAACAAAATTGTCTTCTTCACATCCAAATTTTCCTTTCACATAAGCTAATTTTAAATTATCTTTAATCATGGCTAATATTAAACATGATATTTTTATCTTTTTCGTTTTTTTTTTTTTTTTCGACGCAGTAGTGGAAGGAGATCTGAACAAAGCCGAACTACTTGGGACAACACTAGAGTTGTAATCTACTTAAAGAGATAATCAACGATCTAATTGTTTTTTTTCTTTAGCATTACTGGTATATATACGCTCACATAAGGTCACCTTTTGCATTTGTTATTTGCCTAATTTAGGAGTTAGCAATTTGTTAATTCAATTCAAATTGAGACAAAATTAATTTTGTTTCAATTAAATCGAATTTTTAAAATAAAATCATATGGGCAAACTGAATTAAATCAAATTGATTTGGTTGCAATTTGATTTAATTTGATTTTTTTAGCTATTTTTGGATAGATTTAAATTTATCCTTTTTAAAAACTCGCTACAATAAAAATAAGCGATGTTTTTATCAAAGTCTGGTTTAACCAGTAGTTGAATAAGGGTTGTTTATAAGTAGAGATTGGTGTAGACATGGCCATATTACGGTTTTCCCAGAACCGAAACCGATGGTTGGAATCGGGTTCGAACCCTGAAAACCGAACCGGTGGGAACCGAAACTGGTTCCAAACTGAAACTGAAACCGGAGGTATACGATTCGGTTCCGGTTCCAATATTCTGGGAATCGCAAATTGGCGGTTTCCAAAAACCGGTAGGAAAACCAGATGGAACCCCCGTTTTTACAACTAGCGGTTCTAGCCGTTACAAAAAACTGTCAGCAAGCTTTCCTTTTTTTTTTTTTTTTTTGAAAAATTTTTGTAGTGAAACTCTTAATTACCCCTCCAACAACTATAAACGGCACTACATAACGCGCTAGTTTTCAAGGGTATTTGTGAAAAAATGATTTTTTTTGGATTTATTATAATAATACCCTCATTCCATTCTCAATTTACAATTTTCTCACACAACATCTCTACTCCTCTCTACACTCTACTCTATATTATTCTTCTACTACTCTTACAATCTCTCTAAATTTTCATTTCACAATTTAATTATGAATAATTTATTTCAAATTCCCAATTTCTAAATTTTCCTCTCTAACTTTTTTATTCACATTTTCAAAATTATATAATTATTTCATAGTAACATGGGCAAGTGGAGGAAACTCAAATATCTGTTAAGGCAAAGGGAAAGATTGAGATAAACACAATATTTAACATATTTACAAATAACATCTTCGATTTTCACTCCTAACTGATTTTAAATTTTGAGAGATATCCAAATGAAAAATAATGAAAATTTCAACTCAAGAAATCTGAATTTTAAACTAATGAAGCAAATTACAACAAGAGGAAGAGGAAGAGGAAGTGGAAGAGCAAGAGCAAGGTACACAACTTCCTTCGAGAGGCCCGCAAGGACAGAGTTAATGAATTTCACCAATTCATTTCACGAAAAAATTCAAAGGTGACAAAATGTTCCGATGTAAATTTACAATTATTGTGGAAAAATCTTTATAAATTTAACAATCGGGCGCTATGGATCATTTTGGAAGCAATTTGGAGACAAAACATTTCAACAAAAAATAGGAGTTGATCGGTTCAAACACAATTTCCGGATACGCATCTTCTAAGCTTTCTTTATTTTCAAATATAACCTAAAAAACAAAAAAGAAGAATTAGCAAAAATGATTTCTATGCGAGCAACATTTATCTTTTAAGTTTTGGTGAAAAAGTAGGTTTTAATCCAATATTGTGTCAAACAAGTTTTAAATCTTCTGCTAAAAGAGGTGTCAAGAAATATTGTACAACGAACTATTATTTTCTTTATATAAAAAAAGGAAAAATGAGTTAGAGCTTTTATTTTTTGAAATGAAAATTCGTGTTTCAATTTGTTGTGATATTTGGAGTGATCATTGGCAAATGCATTCTTATATGAGCATTAAATGTCATTGGATTAATAATGATTGGAAAATTCAAAAAAGAATTATTGCATTTCGTGCTTTTGATGATAAACATACTGCAATAATATTTATAGAATAATTATTTCAATTTTAGATGAATATAAGTTGACAAAAAAATTTATTCAATTTCATTTAATAATGCTTCTGCTGATACTAAATCAATTATTAAACTTAAAAATATTTGTGAATCAAATATTGGTGGAAAATTTTTTCATATAAGATGTGCTTGTCATGTTTTAAATTTATGTGTACAGTACAAGATGGTTTGAAAATTCTTGAATATTTTATTTTTCCAAAATTAGAAAAGCTATTTCGGGAACCATCCCCGAGTGATGAAAATTGAGCTAAATTTTGTAAAGAAAATAAAAAAAGACCAAAAACCGTTTTTTCCAAGGGGATGTTCCGCAACTCGTTGGAATTCAAACATATGAATTAATTAAACGAGTCTTTTTCTTATAAAGAATTATTGTGCATTTTTGTTAACTAATAATATTGATGAAATTAATTTAATATTCCAACAAAATTGGGATAATTTGTGCAAAAATTTTAGATATTTTAAAAATTTTTAATGATGCTAAGCCTATAAATTTAGTGGGCTTTAATTACCCACATCTCATTTATTTTTTACTATGTGTATTAATATTGTTAGTGAACTCCAAAAAATTTGAAAATGATTTTATATTAAAAGAATGTGTTTTTTCAATGAAAAAAAAATGGTTATCTTAATTTTAAAAAATATACCACCCCCATATACCACCCCTTTATCTTGTTGCTATTGTATTTGATCCTAGATGTACAATTGATGTTTTATGTGAATATTTGACTATTTATTATGAGTTATTAAATCTTAATATAGAAGATAGTGTTAATATAAATGTAGTATTGCATGAAATTAAACAAAATATTATAGAATTATATAGTGAATTTGTTCAATTTTCTAGTTCATCTACTTCTGATTCTAATTCTTCTCAATTCAATATTCAACAATTTCCAACTCAAATGGTAAGTAGGGTTGGTGTTGCTGAACGAGTTTTATTATAAAGACAAAAAAAGACCAAGGGAACCTGGTTCTTTTTCTGAATTTGATAATTATCTAACCACTTCTTTTGAGTTTAGTGATGGTTATGCAGATAACAATTTTCTAATTTTAGATTAGTGGAGTCGTCATGTCAATACATTTCCAATACTTTTTTTAATTGTAAAATAAGTTTTAGCAGCTCCGGTCTCCACTGTTGCGGTTGAACGAGCTTTTAGTCAAGGAGGAAATATACTTGATGAAACACGATCTCGTATGACACCCGATTACTAGAAGCACAATTATGCGTGGATGATTGGAGCAAGGCCGAACTAAGAGCACAAGAAAATCTAAAAGAAAATGAAGATTTATATGATCTTTACGATGAGGGTGGTGGAATAGCGAAATAACGGTAAGAGGGGATGATTGGTACAGAAGGTAAGGGGTAAGAACTCACGTGGGCTTTGATGCTCACAGCATCTAGGGCATCAAGGGACGTGGCATTATCTTTTTTAATTAGTTCGCTTTTCTTTTTATTTAAAAAAAATTATGTTACAGACTTTTTACAAAAATAGTTCAATTGTAACGTTTTTTAAAAATATTAAGATTCAAGTCTTATTCAAAAAAAAAATAAATTGTAACATTTTTTTATTTTTTAGTGTATTTTATTTTTTAGAATAGATTTTCCACAAATTTTTTAAAATTTTGAAAACCAAATCTTCATTTAATTATCGTTCGTCGAAACCTGCTCGAAGAGCCGATCGGTCACCGTCGTTTGCGCGTGGAACCGAACCGGACCGTTCGGTTCCGAACTGGAACCGACGTTCGGTCGTCGAGGGTTCCATTTCTTTTGAGATAGTCAGAGGTGAGGCATATCAGTGGTGGCCTGCCATAAAATTAGGTGAGTGCAACTGTTTGATGATTTAGATTTGCTTTATTTTTTTAGTTAGTTTGATGATTATGACCTGTATAGATTATTATTTATGGTATTTTATTATTATATACTACTTAAATTAATTAAGTAGAGAGGAGGTAGCAAGGAGAGATGTACTCCTAGCGGTGCATACATACTATGTATAAGATTATATATTCTACTAGTATATATATAAGTAATTACTTTTTTTTATAAAAAATTTAATAATTATATGTTATTTTAAAATAATTATAAATAAAATAAATCATAACAAAGAATATTAATTTTAATTTATTCATATTGAGCAATTAAATTATTTTAAATAATTATAAATAAAATAATCATACAAAAATATTAATTTAAAAAGGATAGTAACTATATTTATGTGGTTAATAGAGTCCAAAACTCCCTCAATTCTGTTAAATTTAATAGTTTTAATTGTACCACAAATCCAATTTTTTTCTCCTAATAACATTAACTTAAACTCTAGTTATAATAACATCCTAATTTCAAATTGTATATAATTTAATAAATGAACATACTATTTTCATTGGATATTTTTTTCTTAGGGTTAGATTAACCAAAAACTTACCGTTTAACAACACCCTAACTAACATTGGTTGAAGATTTAAATTCATAAAAAGTCAAGTAAAATAATAAATTTTAGTTAGTAATAAACATAGAATATTATTTTATGTTTTTTTTTGTCATTTTTTAAACATGGAATTTTATTTATACTTAAGTTAAATCTCTTAGAAAAATAAGTTTCATTCATCCTGCGTCATTTTATTTTTAGAAAATCATTATTTCTTGTCAATATTATATAAATAAATAAAGGTATTTTATTTTGAAGATGAATAAAATTTTTTTATTTTAATATTTATTTATTTATAAACAATGGTATTGGGAAGGAGTTTGATTTGGAGAAAAAATTAAATTAGGTCCAATGAAAATAATACTTTATTCATTAAATTGGGTACAATTTAAGATTATGAAGCTATTATAACTAAAGTTGACGTTTCAAGTATTAGAAGAAGAAAATTAAATTTAGGGTACAATTAAAACTACCAGTAAAGCTTCAGGATTTTTTTAATGATTTAGATTAATTAAGAAGTAATTTAGTTAATGACATTTTTTTTTCTAAAATTGAGATCACTTAATATTTGATCGCTTTTTGTGCTTTATATAAATAAATAATGAACCTAACTCAATCAGAGTTCTTGTTTTTCTTCGATTATAGAAATTCCTGCATCATAATTTTAAGTATTTTGAGAACTGAACCGGTGAAGGTAAGAATTCACTGAACTGAAGGTTTGATTAAATTCAATACGGTTCAACCGAATTTTTATATATAATATTTTTAAAGCGATCCGATATTTTTATATTAGCAATAATTTTGAAATAGTATTTTTAAATTAAAATTGATAAGATATAGGTTAAAAAAACTATATATAATATTTTTAAATATATTTTTAAATAAAATTATAAATATAGGTTAAAAAAAACTTTGATATCAAATAGAAGACAATTTCAAATTTGGGTTTTTAAAAAAAATAAAAAATAATAAATAACTAAAAAAAATATGACTAAATTTTAATCCTAAAAAATTTAATTAATTATAATAAAATATATTATCATTTTTCACATGTGGCTTCAAAGTTAGATAATTTAATTGTTTGATTAATATATTAGGACTTTGGGTTTATAAATAAACAGGTCCAAAAACTAAAAAATTAGTGGGTTCAGCTTTTAAAAGCCCAAATTTTGAAAAAGCTCACATTTTATGGAAAAATCCAGATTTTGAATCCAATCAATTTTTAACCATCCGGTTCACCGGTTTTTAGACGGTTTAACCGGTTTTTACCTGTTCAAGCCGGTTTTTTACTGCGGTTTTCTTATGCAATCCGAACCGGAACACAGTCCGATTTCCGATGAAACCGGTCGAACCGTTCGGTGGGGTCCGGTTTTCATAACGATGCTTTTAACCTCAGTTTACAAAAGAAAGGAAAAAAATACAAAAAAATACAAAAAACGAAAAACCTCTCATATATATACTCTCATAAAATCGGTTAGCTTTTGGATTTCACTTGATTTTTTTTTTTTTTTTTCGTTTTCATAAAACTAACTAATCGCTGGCTGATTCTCTCTGTCCTGTGATTTTATCAACTGGGGTGTAGTTTGAATTTTGTGATATTTGTTTTTTTTGTTACAGAGTAGATCTTATTTTCCTGGATTATTTTGCTAATAATAGGGTTGCATAGGCCTTTTGACGCTTGATTGATTCTTTTATTATTGCTTTAGTTGAATAAGGGAAAAACACATTTGCATTAGCTTCAATTTGGTGATTGACATATATATTTCTTTATCTTTAATCGCAGAGCAAGTTTGTGACAGTATTTATTGGTAACTTTTAGTATTTTTACATTATTGATGATCTTTGCCTTTTAATGATGCCATTGCATATAAGAGCTTTAGTTTAACCCATTTTTCTTTATATAATTTGAGTTGCTTATAACAAGAATAATAAAAAACAAAGGAGGGTAAAAAAGCAAAAATCCATCTTGTTGATGTTTATGAATGTTTGGTGAAGAATTGTGTAGATGGTAGTTAGTAATTGGGTTATTTTTCTGCTTGACTGGTGACCTGCTTAGTTGCCCAGGGAGGTATCTCAGATATTACTATGGTTGGCTATTTATCTATCAATGATTGTTATAACTATATGTTCAAGTCGATTCCGGTATCACCAAGGACTGGGATGGGGAAGTTTATTACTTATGTTTGAGAATCTGTTTTGGAATTGCATGTAATGATCATTAAATGGCAGGTAAGTAAAGGAAATTTAGAATTAAGTAGACAAGTATATGTTCATGTGTTTGGTGGGATCTGGGATGGGGAAGTTTATTACTTATGTTTGAGAATCTGTTTTGGAATTGCATGTAATGATCATTAAATGGCAGGTAAGTAAAGGAAATTTAGAATTAAGTAGACAAGTATATGTTCATGTGTTTGGTGGGATCTGGGATGGGGAAGTTTATTACTTATGTTTGAGAATCTGTTTTGGAATTGCATGTAATGATCATTAAATGGCAGGTAAGTAAAGGAAATTTAGAATTAAGTAGACAAGTATATGTTCATGTGTTTGGTGGGATCTGGGATGGGGAAGTTTATTACTTATGTTTGAGAATCTGTTTTGGAATTGCATGTAATGATCATTAAATGGCAGGTAAGTAAAGGAAATTTAGAATTAAGTAGACAAGTATATGTTCATGTGTTTGGTGGGATCTGGGATGGGGAAGTTTATTACTTATGTTTGAGAATCTGTTTTGGAGTTGCGCATAATAATTGTTAAATGGCAGGTCGCAGGTCGGTAGCGACGGACATCTGTTAAATGAAAGGATGTCTTCTCAAAGCAAGAGGAGGGAAATAGATGTAATGAAATTGTGGGTGTTCTTCTTTTAATATCTCTGATCATTTCTAGCTCTATTTTTCTATTGTTCTTTTTTTCTATCTCTGATCACTTTTCTGGCTTCTTAGTGTTATGACATGGACATGCAATCTTTAGTCTCATCTCTGTGCCAGTATGTTTCAAACTATATAATTGAATTTCCTCTTATAGTGTGCTGGGGTTTTTCATTTGACTTTTTGAAACTTTAAATGTCATTATTCGGTGCTTTGTATTCAGATTATTTCTGTATATTGTTACCATTGTAATGGTGTCTCTGCTCTGTTGTTTTCTTGTTTTGCAGGATGATGAATGACTATGCTGTGGAGCTAATCAATGATCGGATTAATGAAATCCATGTGGAATTCCATGGGCCAAAAGAAAGTAATTTTCCTTCTCATTATCCATTCTACTGTTTCCTTTAACATTGTACTAGAGTCTAGAGACCCCCTCTCTCTTTCACATAACACATATGCACATATATGCATGTAAGCAAATATGCATCATGTTATATTAAAATGAAAAATGAATGGTAGCAAAATTTGGTGTCATATATCTGATCCTTTGCCTTATTGCCTGCAAAATGCTACAGGGGGTTCTTTCTTTTTTGTTCTTTTTTTAATCCCTAAATTTTGAACTGGACATTGTTATAAGGTTTTATTCATTAACATTTTGTAAATAATCTCAATGGTTTCAGGTCCTTATGAAGGTGGTATTTGGAAAATCAAAGTGGCGCTACCAGATGCTTATCCATACGAACATCCTTCCATTGTGTTTCTGAATAAAATATTTCACCCTAACATTGGTGAGAAGTAAGCTTTCCCGGAAACTTAACACTTGTCTTTTCATCTCAATTATATATTGTATAGCCTTGTGGTCTGGAGTTGAATGCTAGTTAATCCGTTTTACTGATCACACAACATTGAATGTACTGGCCTCTTTGTACTCTTTGAAAATCATTATACTTGGTTATACTCCTTGTTTGTCTTCTCTTTAATATTGCTTCTGTACTACGAAAAGGGCATTCGTAAATTAGATTTGACTAATTGCTAATGTCATGTTCTAATAAGCCGTTAGATTTGACAAAAACGCAGTTTTTTCCCTGTTGGTCATTTTTTTTTTGAGGCAACCCTTACTATAAAATGTTGAAATGCTGAATGATGATAACTGTCTTTTATTTATATGGTGTAGCATTTTTATTTTTTAAAAGTTTTCTAGCTTTTTTCCTTCTATAATTGACAGGTCTGGTAATGTATGCATGGATGTCATCAAGCAATCATGGAGTCCAATGTTTGGTAATTTCCAAATTATTTATATCCTTGATATAGTGATTAAACATACCTGCTCTTTCCCCATTAGTGTCTGCTGGGATATCTGTAATGTGCAATTTCATAGCAAACTACATCATTCAGATCAACCTTCATCTTATAGCCTGTAATCCACAACTCAATTCATGTTATGCTCTGGTTAGTGAAAACTATGTATATATTTGCTTATCATACACTATAAACTGTGGTTCTGGATTATTGGCTATCTTACATAAGCTGGCATTCTGACATCAACCTCCTTTATCTGTTTTTATGCTGTAATTTTGACACGAGGGACCTCACAGAATGCAACAGCTCTTGATAAATATGGATGGACATGTGATGGATTGCATGTTGTTTGTAATGCAAATGATTTTTCAAAGGGACCAATATGTGGGATTGTGATGGTAACAGAATAACTATACAGGATGGTTCACTCTCATCTCTCCTGAATTTTGTTAGCCTTTTATCTGTTTTGACAAGACAAAAGAGGATGATCATTGACAAAAATAAAATAAATATTCTTTTCTGTAGATCTATTTGAACTTGGCTCTTACTGGGTCAAGATCTTGTTCTGTACCCCTTGCAATTGGCCAAATTCATAAATTTGTCTTTTTACTCATCGCAAAAAACTTTGTGATACTTTAACTTTTACTTTGACTCATGAAATACTTCAAACTTATAAAATTATACCTATTAAATACTTCAACTTACAAAATCATTTTATTAAACACTTGAACTTGCAAAGTTAGATTAATTAAATACCTATTGATTAGTTGAAAAATGTGAAAATTATTATTTTAATAGTTGTACTAATCATTCATTAAATCAATGTTTTATATATAAAAGTCAGAAATCCTTGAATCTATTATTGTTAGAGTGGAAAGGTGTAGTTATTCTTTTATCAAAAGTACAAGGGTGAATTTATGTATTTAGTTCCTTGCAATCAATTTAAGATGCCATAGAGTTTTTGCTACAAATACAAAGGTAAAGTTGTGTATTTAGCCCCTTGCAGTAACAACTATGGTGAGCATAGATAAGTTTCAGTACTTGCGATATTGATAATGATGTTATTTATTTATATAATTCTCAATTTTATCATGTCTCACTGGATGGTGTTCAGTCTTAAATTATCTTTACTATGGCTTTCTGTTGCTGCAGATCTTTTAAATGTATTTGAGATTTTCCTTCCACAGCTGCTGCTTTATCCAAATCCTTCACACCCAATGAATCGTGATGCAGCATTTCTACTGACGAAGAAGGATAAGAAACAGTATGAAGAGAAAGTGAAAGGTGAAACCATTTTATATATATCTATATATTTGGGTTATTTCATGCTTGCAATTAAATTATCTGATTGGTATTATAAAAATTGGAGTACCAGGGAATTACTATTATCTCTCACTCCATTATAATTGAACCTTACTCAATATATGTTCCTCCACTTATTGGTTGATGCCAGATAATTATTGTAACAGAGTACTGCAAACTTTATGCAAAGAAAGAAAATATCAGCGAGACACACTCAGAAGATAGCAATGATGGTATAGCTGATGAGGACATTAGTGACGCAGAAAGCACATACAGCGACGAAGATCCTGAGGTGTAGCCCTTCATATTTATTTACACAATCTGTTTCCTATTTCCAGGTTTTTTTTTTTTTTTTTTTTTTTTTTTTTTTGTATAGCTGAATGAGGACATTAGTTGACGCAGAAAGCACATACAGCGACGAAGGATGCCTGAGAGTGTAGCTTCATATTTATTTACACAATCTGTTTTCCTTTTCCAGGTTTTTTTTTTTTTTTTTTTTTTTTTTTTTTTGTGAAGTAAGAGAGGACAAAAACTAAGTGTTAAATATACTTGGATAAGCTGTACCCATAACAATGTAGGCAAGCCAATCTAAAAAATACCAAAAGGAATGAAAAGAAGATGCAAGATTGGCTAGCCAATTTGTAAAAAATTTAGGGCGCGTTTACTGGTAGAAAATTAGAGTAGTTTTTTATAAAAATTTTTCAAGAAAATTGGAAAACAGAATTTCGCGTTCAAAAATTAGTCGGTTTTCTATTTGGAAAATTAAAAATCAAATTTTCAAATTTTCAAAATTTAATTAAGATTTGAAAAACAGTTTTAAATTGTTTTCTACGGGTTTTTCTTTATAATAAAATATATGTTTTTCAATTGTTTTCCATTTTTATAAAATGACATTTTCATAATTGAAGTTATAATATCTATTTGTATAAAATATTTTTATTGAATAAATAAAAATATTTAAATAACATAAAAAAAATTATATTATGCTTTAATATATAAAAAATTATATATGCTTTAATATATAATTAATTTATTATTATAAAATACAGTTTATAAATCTTTTATTTTAAAAAAATTTACCAAAAATGATAAAAATTGATTATTATTATTATAAATAATCGATAATAAAAATTTCAAAAAAAATAAATAATCGATAATAAAAATTCAAAAAAATTAAAAAAATCTAAATTTTTTTTAATATTTTATTTTAATTATGAAAGTTATGAATAATGTTTATGAAATTTTTAAATTAAAAATAAATTTTTATTGTTACTAAGTGAACTCATTTTCCATTTTCAGTTTTTTATTTCATTTTCTATAAAAACTATTTTCATAGAAAATAAAAAATAAAAAATAAAAAATAGAAAACTGTTGTCTGTAAGTAAAGACACCCCTAGGTTTCCTAGGAATATGAAAGCTGGAACTGAATCCTATGATTCAGAAGGCGGAGAATCTATTAATGTTCAAAAAATATTAATGTTCACTTTCCTTGTATTATTATCTTCTATGAAGTGCATAAATATGAAGATGTGAATAAATTAAACAGAAGTCAATCTACGCAAAAACATATCAATAATCTCACTACCTTAATGAAATACTAACAATTTTCACGTTCGTTCTAATCTAATTTTTTATTTTGTTGATTGAAGGAATTTAAGTTAAAATAATAATATGGTAATTTTTATTTTATCCGTTGCTAAATTGACAAAATCAAAATATATTGAGATTTTAATTGTATTTAGTATCTTAACAGGTGCATCTGCCATAATTAATCTATTTTTGGAATACTTGATATGTTGATCTTAAAAAAAAAAAAAAAAAAAATTAATAAAAAGCAAATTCATTTTTCTTCCCTACAATTCTTGTTTCTTAGTAAACTGGCTGTTATTAATTACTTATGCAAAAAAGAAAGGGTACCAACAGAATATATGATTATGAAACACAGATGAATTATAGAATAGGACATGAAAATAATCGAAATATCCAAGAGCTGCATCTACTTGTTATGAATTTAACAACTATAGATTTATTAACAGATAAACAATGTTTTTTTTTTTTTTCTTAAGAAAGGAAAACAATACTCATTTATAAATTTTTATGTATTGATTAATTATTATATATTTAGTCATAAACATACAAGTAGAATCTCCGTATCATATCTCAGTATCCATTGCGACTTATTGTCCCCTTGAACACATAAAGTGAATCTCCATTCTCCACACCATGCCATCGAAGACTACAATTATCATGCATAATTCTTTGTTTATGTATAAATAAATAATCATCTTGAGGAAGAATTGTTCTGCTCAAAAGAAGCTGCCTTAGATCATTAACGGTGCTGGTGTCCTTCATTTCCAAAGGAATACTCGCTGCATTAAGCAAAGAAGAAGAGGTCTGCACCATAATGTTTAACTTCTTTGTAGGAGGATCTCCTCTTAATCGAGACATAGTTTTAAGAAATACAGTAATTTCTGATAATTTTTGAATACCATACTCGCTTATATTACGAAAATCTTCATCTAGTTCTATACCAGAAAAGAAATGCACCATAATGTTTAACTTCTTTGTAGGAGGATCTCCTCTTAATCGAGACATAGTTTTAAGAAATACAGTAATTTCTGATAATTTTTGAATACCATACTCGCTTATATTACGAAAATCTTCATCTAGTTCTATACCAGAAAAGAAAAGTGATAATCTTTTAATTGGAGTGCCTTCAACTATATGGATTTTTTCTTTTAGGCTACGAACGCTATCGGTTTCATCCACTTCTACATTAATTTGCTTAGCTGAAAATTTTATTATGATTGGGAACTTTCTTTTGTTGTTCAACATAGGAGACATAGGTTTGATAGTGAGGTCAATTCTCGTACCTTCATTGACAATAGGATAATCTTCCATGTCTAGACCATCAACTAATTCCCATCCTGATACTGATAAAATTTGCGCGGTTGTAGGAACACCTAAGAGAAGTTCAATCTTTCTTTTGATTTCAAGTACAGATTCTTGAAAACCAATATCAAAATGAAATTCGCGAGCCCAAGCTACAATAACAACTCTCATTTTGTTGAAGAAAGAAGTTTCTGCTTATTGATTTTTTTTTAGTTTAATAACGGAAGTGATTAATTTAAATATAATGTCAATAATTCACGTTGAAGTAATGCTATTTGTATGGTTAAATTCATCTTGGAAGCATTTTGTGTATGGTTGGTGGTATTCATGCATGAAACATTTCTTCGTTGGAGAAAAAAAATAAAACAATCATGCTCAACCACCTCACTTGGTGCCAATAAAACGGAAGCTAATTGTATGGAATAGAAGGATATATGATTTCCAATCTGTATGTATTTATAATTTAATTTAAATTTATGGACTGAAATAATATTGTAGTTCCCTTTAAATAATATTCACTAAATTGGTGATAAACTTTATTGTGGAGAGATCTCGAGTTCGAGACCTCTCACTCCCTACATCTTCTACAAGAAGTATGAAAACCAACCAGACTATACCTGATTAACTATTAGTGAGGAATTTTATCAAAGATTATTTTATTGACTTATATATAAATGTTCAAGCCTAATCTAATTTTATAATTACTAAATTGTAACTATATGTTATAATCTTGATTAACTTTTTTATTCATTAGACGTGTAATGGGCCGAAATTAATATTACAATTCTACGTCATAATCTTGGTTAACTTTATAAACATTGGTGCTAGATTAAGTTAAAGATAAAAAAAAAAGTTGACTTAGAAAACCTTAAAAAACATATCTACTTAATTAGTATTTTTTATTCTCTGTAAAAGACATTATTAATATTTCTAACCTTATAAATATTTGTTCAGTGTTACTGTTAATATATTAATGTAATGTATTATTATATAAAATATTTTTAAAAAATCACAAACTTCAGAATGTTAAAATAATATTTCTTTTCCTTTATTTTTAATTATAGTTTTTAACTGCGGCCCAATTTAAGGTTTTGCTCCCAAATCATATGAATAACAATTGTTTAGCCCTTTAAAGATAGCATGTATTAGCGCTTGTTAATACATATTATCTCTGTTTCATAGTACTTGTCATATTTGGAATTTTACATTTTTTAAAAAAATTATTAAATTTGTCCTAATTACAATAAATAATTGAATAAATGACTATATTACTCTTAATTTAATACTAATTTTCTAAGAAAACTATTAAATTCAAGTAATAAATATTGGTTATATACTAAGGGTAAATATGGAAAAAAAGATTTATTACTCCTTGAAACCACAATTGTGATAAGCATTTTGAAACAAACTATTTTCTCAAATGCGATAAGTATTATGGAACAGAGGTAGTACATTGTACTAGATTGGAATAAAAGTCAATCTGGTCCCTGAACTTATTTAGCAGGATAAATAAGATCAGATTTGTCATTTTAAGCCAATTTAGCCCTTGAACTTGTATAAAATGATTAAAAAGATCCGATTACACTTTTTAAGCCAATAACCCCTGAATTTATTTCTTGTATAAAATGATTAAAAAGATCCGATTACACTTTTTAAGCCAATAACCCCTGAATTTATTTAAAATGATTAAAAAAATCATATTTAACATTTTGAGTCAATTTAAACTCTAATTCTTCGACATACTTATAAAGTGAAAATCATTATGATTAAAACAAAAAATCATATTTGACATTTTGAATCAATTTAATCTATAATTCTTCATTTTTCTGATAATGTGAAAATTATTATATAGACATTTATCAAAACTGTGGTTGACATCGAGCTGACTAATTTATCAAAAAAATAATTAATTATAAAATATAAAATATGATAAATGAAGTATTGTATCTCTTTTTACCTTGATAGTTTTGAGTTTATAAATATATATTAATTTGAACATTTTAAAATTAACCTCTATTATTGGCTTATCGCTTATGAAATCTATGCATTTTTCATGTTGAATAAATTAAAGTTATAATGCATATTTATAAATTTATTATATTACAAGAAATGATATTTTGTTGAATAAATTAAAGTTATAATGCATATTTATAAATTTATTATATTACAAGAAATGATATTTTTAAGAATTTTGAATTTATACTCATAAATGTTGAAAAAGTTTGATCTAAGTGTTCTTAGTGTAGGATAAAAAAGGATAAAAGTCAATCATGTTAAATTAAATAAATTATTAATTTATAAAAATCAAAACAAGTTCAAGGATTAAATTGGCCTAAAAAGTAAAATCGGATCTTTTTAATCATTTTATACAAATTTAAGAGTTAAATTGACCCAAAATATCAAATCTAACATTTTTTTTATCATATTAAACTTTACTCCTATCAGATTTTACTCTTATAAGTAACTTTCTTATTAGAAACATTTGTTAAGGAATCATGTGTCTAATCTACGATAATACTCATAACTTTTTTCACTTGTTGCAGAAGCCTCCATTTTGAAACTTGAATATATCAACATACCAAAAGCTAATTAAAATTGGAGTTTTAAACAAAAAAAATATTGATGTGATTCCTACACCATAATAATCTTGGGTTAACTCAATCCAAATTTAATTTCTTCATCTAAAATGATGTTGCATCCATAATATGAAAAAAAGAGAAAAATGTTCAAACCCTCCTCTCTTGATCAATCTAAACTACCTAACATCCATTGACCACCTTATCTTCAACAATATAAGGGTAAGTCTTTGTTTGGCAAGATTTATAAGTACCAAAAGCATGTTTATTTGGTCATAATATTCCTAACTAGCGAGAGGTCCCGAGTTCGTTTTTCCAAATGCCTCACTTTTCTATTTAAATCTATATATGAAAACAACCTAATGCTCTTATTCCACCCTGCATGAGAAAAAAGAAAATCATATATCAAGTAAATTTTTGGTGAGTTTGCAGTTCGCTCCTCCAAAACAACCCAATGCTTAGGCCATTTTAACAAGACCACCCATTTCAAGCCCAACACTGCACAATGAAGGTTGAAGCTCAAGTCAAGCCCGTGGTGAATGCAAGATCCATCCAAATTCTAACAAAATCCTCAATATTGAATCTGTACCATCATGGCAGCTTCACTAAGAGCCATTTCTTCTTCACTCACTTTTCCAATTAGGATATGAGGAATGCAAGTAGTTTATATAATTTTTTAAAGATTTGAAATTCAATCTGCCACCATGTTCTTTTTTCTATTGTTAGTCTTCAAAATCTAGTGCAGCAAAACAAAAAGAAGAAATGAGGATTTTTTTTTTTCCAATTGCAAGAAGAGAAAGATTTGTGGTTGAGGTGAAAATTTTGATCAAAAGAAGAGAGATAAAGAAAGAACTGGCGAGATACCGTACTCGGTTATTAAAAGCAGGGGTGATAGGTGGATAAGGAAGAGGATATATAAATTCTATCGGGGAGACAATTTGAATTTTTTCATCTGCTACAATTAACGAAGGGATACAAAGGGATTTCATTTTGTAGGATTAGTAATATTGTGGCCTTTCTTTTTCTTTTTACATGTTGTCTCATAAAAAATGGATCCTCTATCATCCTTGTCAATTTTTCAGCATGAATCACCATGAACCACTCAATTGCAAGTTTTAGTAATTTTTACTTATTCAATTACAAAATTTTTTTGATGAGACACCAAAATAAATAAATAAAAAATGAAAATTCAGTCGCTAAAGTTATTATTATTCTTATAACTTACAAGTATTAAGGCTCTAAATTAGGAAAGACTAGTAAGACAACATGTTTGCTACAAGCATAGATAGTATAGCTATCAATTTAGGATAGGTTTGGATTTTCAATTGGCTTAGTTCCAAATGAACAGATACCATAAATAGTAAATGGGTTTATAGTGAGTACAAAATAATAAAAGGATTGGGATATGAAGAATTTAAAATACGTGAATACTACTCATTGTTATCATTGCTCGAAACCAATTATTCTGCAAAGAAAATAAAATAAAAGCTAAACGACTTATACTATCGATCTGCATTGGATTGTCTCTACAATAGCAATATCTTTGTTGGATTAGGATACCAACTATTGTGGGTCCCTCCAACATGTGGGACCCACACATATTTGAAAAAGATAAAACAACATGTGGGACCCACACATATTTGAAAAAAAAAAAAAAAAAACACGTTTTTATTGTTGGTCAAAGAAAAAAAAACAAAAGAGAAGAAGAGATTCAAATGTATGGGACTCACACACGTTTGAATGAAGAAAAAAAGAAAGAAAAATGGACGCGTGATTAACGCATCCATTCGGTTGACACGTTAATGACGCGTCCCCTTCTTCTATTTTTCACTAAACAGTGTACAAAAATATAAGAACAAAGAGATCTACACAGTTAAATATAGAAAATTTTAGGAAAGAGTTTCTAAAATTGGAAAAGAGAAAATATAATGAGGATTGTAATTTTTGAGGTGTTTTTGGGAAAAAATTAGAGTGCCACTATTTTTGTATTCTCTTTTGTACCTACTATTTTTTAGTGGAAGAACTATTCGGAGTTTTTGTCCCGTAGACGTAGTCCATAACAGTTGAAGGGTGAACCACGTAAATCTCGGTGTTTTTATTTTTCATCTGGCATTTACAGTAATTATTACCGTGATTATTATTTCTGGTGGATTCGATTATTAATATCCAATACGAAATTATTGGAGGTATATGTGGTAATAGTGATTTTATTTTACTTTTACTAACGGTATTTTTCCGCGGGCCCTACTCGGATAAGTTATAATCCCCACACCAACTACTCTTAGACTACAACTAATAAACACAATGTTTAATGACAATTTGGGATTTATTCAATTAGTATAATTAAGTGTAATATGCATATTTTAATAAGTGCAGTTAAGGTCAACCCTTCTGCAAGTTGCCAGCATACTATTTGCCAACGTGCAATCACATAAAAACATTCCATTACGTACCGTATAGGACTTTGTTTTAATTATTTGGTATTGGATTAAGGATTTTTCTACAAAAACAGAACTCTCTTTTTGTGTCATCTTTTAATGTTAACCTAGTATTGCAAGTTATTAAGATTGGTTAAATTCAGTTATATGTGTTTTTTTATTATTATTTTATAACTTTTCCTTCTTTTTTTCTATGAATACAATGTGAAGAACTTTATTTTTAAAATAAAAATAAATCCTTACATATCAATAATTCTATATGAAATATTAATTGCATTATTTTACGTAAAAATAAATTATTAAAAAATTGGTCTTAATGAAAATATAGAATTCTAGAAAATACTTTAACCATAACAAACAATAATTTTAAATAATTATTTTTATAAAAAATTACAAATGATTCTAATACCTTATTAAAATTTTCACAAATTTAAAATTTTCTATTAATTATGATATAATTATATAATATCTATTATTTCTAAAAAATATAAATAAATTTAAGGTAAAACTATAATTAATTAGAAATTACAAGATATTATTTATATGGTTCAATTTATATAATTAGATTTTACAAAAATGAGAGATTTTATATGTCAAACATTTAAGTTATATAATTTAATTTTATTAATTAA
This sequence comes from Jatropha curcas, assembly GCF_014843425.1. The sequence continues at coordinate 871,944 of NW_023591619.1, read as the reverse complement.
AAACTATTTTATTAAGAAGAGAATGGGATTTCATGTATATATATAATATAATTTCAAATGTATAAATACATGATAAATGTTTTAACAATAACATAAATAAAAATTTATAATTATTTATTAAAATTTTAAAAATTTATTTTGGGTAAATAAAATTTGGTGAATTAGATAATTATTTTATCTTTAAAATTTTTATTTTTTATAATTGTTTTGAAAAGAGTAATTTTTTATTTACACAATTAAATAGTAACATTCATATTTAATAATAAAATTCTATTTTTGATAATAGCTAATAAGTTATTAGAGCTATTTTCAATCTAATGGTTTATACTATTTAACTACTTAAATCTAGTGGTAAAAACAGTTTCTGCATTAATATAGAATTTTTAATATCTGTATGGTAGTTTACCCTTGGATTAATTATAAAAAAGAAAGCTTTTACTAGTATATAGAGATTAAAAAATTCTGTATAAATATAGAATTCTATTTAAGTGTCACCTCAGCATATCAATCTGTATTACCAACTTGGCCATTAGTCTTTTATTCTTTTCTTTTTTTTTTCCAAATAAAAATTTTTTATGTTATTAATTTTTCTTTTATTTTCTTTAAAATAGCTTTTATTTATCTTTAAAACTACATATATATTCTAATATTTTTTTTCCCGAAATATAATTCTAAATTTATTCTTTATTCAAAAAAAATCATATACAAGATTAAAAATGAGATTACGAAACACTTTATAATTATATAACAACATATAAAAACATAAAAACCAATTTCACTTCAAATTAGATGATTGAAAAATTAGTTGTAAATACCATAAAATTATGACTTTAACAAAAAAAAAATATATTAAATAAAAATAGAAATAGAAATGTGTATATATAAAGATAGCATTAGAAGATAATTGAAATTTTAGAACTATACAACTCTTTTTTTTTTTTTTTTTTTTTTTTTTTTTTTTTTTTTTTTTTTTTTTTTTGGTAAGAAGAATTATACAACTCTTTTATGAATTGAAAGTAAAATTAGTTTTGAATTAAGAATTTGTATTTTTGAGCTATTTCAAATGGTTTAATTGATTAAAAAATTTATTAGATAAAATTGATATTTAAATACTTCTTAAAAAAATTAATATTTAAATAAATGCACAATAAAAAGTCATATATGGATATTGAAATTTTCAATTGGTTTCTATACATTTATTCTTCATTTGTTCATTAAAAAGTAATTGATATAATACATTTATATCTCTTTAAATCTCAAAAATAATAATAACAAATGAATATAACTTGCTTCAAAGGTAGAAAGTTATTTAAATATTTTTAAATCGACAGCTTATATTCAAAGTGTTAAATCTAATAGTAGATATGAGTTTTTTTAGTAAAGAAAATTTTAATTCTGTACAGTAGTTATATTCAAAGTGTTAAATCTAATAGTAGATATGAGTTTTTTTAGTAAAGAAAATTTTAATTCTGTACAGTAGTTTTACCCAGAAAAGAAAACCAATCAAACAAGAATGAAGAAATAAAAAAAAAAAAAAATGGTTAGAAATCGTAAATATCTATATATCTATATAAAAACTGAAACAAAAAGAAAATTTAAGGCTCTTACTCTATTTAGCATCCTATTTTTTCTTTTCTTATAAATTTTTGAAATTTTTCTTTATTTTATTATATCGTGATTGGCCAACTTAATTAGTTTTTTCAATTAGCGATAACTTTTAAAACCTAATTTATTTTAATCATATAACCTAATCCAATTAAAACTTTACCTAATCTATTTTAATCATCATCTAACCTAATCAAACAAAAACTTTAAATTTATATTTTTTTTTCTTATCTATATCGGTAAACCTGTCTATCTATATATACACATTTTGTATTTAAGCGAACAATTAGATTTTCACGGGTTCTAGGTATATATTGTGTTTTACTATCTTCTGCTTTCATAATTCAATTTTTTTTTTTTTTTCACTTTGATGAGTTATTTGTTACATTTCCTTTCTTTACGTGATTTCCTCTATTAGTTTTGCCTATTATTTTTCTTAATATGCGATTGATTTTTTAACAACAATAATCAATAATGTTGATAATGTCATCATCTATATAAGGGCACACCAAGTTTTTCTTTCCTAAGCTAATTTGTCTTGCGTGTATGGATAGTGCTAATTGGGTCCTGATTATATCTTTAACTCATTACTCATTAGTGTATTTTAATGGTTTCTTGCATATGATAATTGGATTGCAGGTGGTTGGTTTAACTGAGAAGCTGCAAGCCAAAGAATTGACAGGTCCACGCTGCCGGGACAGAAGACCGACTACTCACTTCAGATGACTACACCCAATGCACCTGGTTTGGGCAGAGCAGTTCATGGGCAAACAACGATGTCTGTTTTTGGTTCATATAACTATATGCAGAATTCGTCACTGGCAATGTATATCAATTGTGGGGAGATGGAGACGACAAAGAAAGTTTTTGGTTTTGTGAGGGAGAGGTCTGCGGTTTCTTGGAATACTTTGATTATGGCTATTTCAAAAATGGGTTTGCCCAATTAGCTTTGATGGTTTTAACCAAATGATTATTTTGGAGTGTTAGATTGATTGTGCTAGCGTAGTTTGTGTTGCCAGATTGTGGGTATTTGAGGGAATTGGAGATGGGAAAAAGGGCTCATGCATTAATAGAAGAGAAGGGTTTGGGTAAGAAAATATAAGTTAGAGTTTATTCATGTAAAAGAAATGAAATTTGCAACATCTACGGAATATCTTATGGAATTTAAATTTGATCTTTTTCATTCCAATTGAGATTATTAATGAACTGATAAATAGAATGAGAAATGTGTGGCAATTACCTCTTTATATAATTCAAACTAATTAGACTAATAAGAAACTATGTAATTGCCTCAAATAATTCATCTTATGACAATGATTTAAATAGTCTGTTCAAGAAAATTAATTAGGAATGAAATAATTTTATTTTTCCTTATATACACATACATATAGTTAATAATTAATTAATTAATTAATTTTATTATTAATTTTTTTAATAAGGAATGGACAAACCCCCTCCAAAAAAAAAAAAAAAAAAAAAAAAAAAAAGCAATAGAATTGCAAACTTGAGTTTGGTTCTCTATGAATAATGACATTAATGAAAATAGAAATAAAAGTGACAATAAGGTATTCAAAAAATTTGATGGATATGTATATAACGTTTAGAACTAATTAAATTATCTTCAAGCTTTATATTACTGTTTTTTGTTGAAAACAAAAGGCCACAAAAAAAAAAAAAAAACAAAAAATCTTAGTAAAAAAAAAAAAAAAAAAATCTAAGTCTTTTGCCTATTAGTATTTCTTTTTTTTTTTTTTTAATTTTAATTTATCAATTTACGAATAAATTATATAAAATTTTAATAAATACATCAATCATCAACTTAAATTCTCAACACTTATACAATGCTTAATTTTACATTCAAATTTTCAGTATAATTAAGTTTCAAATTAAATTCGCAATCTAGGAAAAAAAGTATTAATTTGACTTTTGAAATCATTAATTAAATCAATAATTTTCTAAATTCAAATAATCATTAACTTACGATTAAAAATAGGTTAATAATTGTTATTAATAAAAACTTTTTCAATACAAAATTGCAAATTGATGAATTTTCATAGTAATTCAATAATAATCATCAAATAATAATATTTAAATACCGTGCGAAGCGTGAAATCACGACTATTCTAAATATATTTGGCACTCAAATGTCGAATAAGCAAACCCTAAGCACATAATCATTTGAAAAAGTATTTGTATCACTGTAAACTCCTTTTTTTAAAAAAAAAAAAAAAAAAACCTTTCTCTAATTTAATCTCTCTTTTCTAAGTATTTGAAGTTAGGGGTACTCTAGGTTGAACTCATGTGCAACAAGAATAAGTCTCTTTCTCACACAGTTTTAAGGATTCATTTTTTTTTTATGAGCTCGTTGCATTTAGAAATAATATTTATAACATTTCTGAAATTCTCTCCAATTAATTGAATTCTAATTAATAACAAAGAACTCTTATATTTACCAAGTCGAGCTAAGCTTATGAAAAAAAAAAAAAAAAAAAAAAAAAAAAAAAAAAAGAAGAAGCCAAAGATAGTCCTTTTCAAAAGATGGGTTTTGATAAAGGAGATGAGTAAAACATGTATGGCTTGTCAGAAACTGAGCTAGCCTTTTAAAAAAAAAAAAAAAAAAAAAAAGAAGAAGCCAAAGATAGTCCTTTTCAAAGATGGGTTGATAAGGAGATGAGTAAAACATGTATGCTTGTCATGAACTGAGCTAGCCTTTATTAACAAAATGATTTAATCTTTTATATACGGAATAAACTCTACATAAAATCATCAACTTGTGCAAAATAAAGGACAATAATTATAAACATACCATAAATAATTTATTAAATGTAATCTCAGTTTCAATAATAAATAATTATCAAAAAGCTATAATATTGCAAACACATGATTGATAGTATAAACTGTGCTTTCATTAAAAATACTTATTTATTTATTATTCTATTCATTTTTTTCATTACGAGTCAACTTTCACGTTATGTAATTGATTATTCTTTAATAAGATAGAAAAATTTATCATTTAGGTTAACATTAAAATAATATGTTCACATTGAGATTAAAAAATAATTGTTCAGATTAAGACAAAAATAATACTTTTTTTTTTTGTTTGATTTAAAACAATAATGTTCAAACTGTGGTAACACATCTAATCCTGATCATCTTATTTTGCCTCTGGTAATTTCTTTCATATTTTTATTTTCATAAAAAAGAAAGGAATATTAAATCTTTTTTCTTCAATTAATTATTCGAAGTCAGCTCTTAAGTTATTGACCTTATCATAATTCATAATTAATTGAGTGACAGTTTGTTAATGACACTGTCAATGGTCTCTAAGTACTATAAAAATCTGGGTTTTTATGCAATCTAAATCATAAGCAGTTATATAATTTCCAACAATAATTCTTTTTTCTCTTTAAGAGACAATTAATGGCTATGCAAAAGCTTCTCTGGCTTCTCCTTCTCTTGTTCTTAGATCCCACCAAGGCATGGGGTTTGCAGAACAGGTTCTATAGGAGGAGTTGCCCTGGTTTAGAGGTTATTGTCCATAGAATTGTTGCTAAGTACATTTCTAGAGACCCCACTCTTGCTGCCCCTTTGTTGAGAATGCATTTCCATGATTGTTTTGTTAGGGTAAGTCTCTTCTATCCGAATTGCCAATTTTTTTTGGCTATTATAATGTAAAAATCATTCTATCTTTATGGTATGACCAATTATAGGTTTTTTTTTTTTTTAGCATTGGATAAGGGGATTTAAACCTAAATCTATTGTCAGGTCGTATATGCACTTACCACTAGATTATATTCTTGGTGTGCTTAATTTGATTTCACTGTGTATTTTTAATTTTGATTTAAATTATATCTTTTAACTTTTAAGTTAAGTTTGAAATAATCAATTAAATGTTTGATAAAACTGCATGAAAGTAATTTTTAAATAATTTAACTATTTGGTTAACAGATATAAAGTCAAAGATTTTGCTTTTTAAATTTATCAGGATAATACGATCTTTCTTTTTGTGTAGGAGTAATTTGAAAATAAACAGATAATTAGAAGTACCTTACTTATTTTTTTTATCAACAAATAAATTTTATTTTATTAAATAAATATATTCAAAAAAAATTTAGTAAAATCAAGGAACCCAAATGTAACCAAACCTAACTGAAAGTACTAAGTGAAAAAACCGGAAGAAACTCGACAACAAAATACAAATTTCTCTTGCGATAAGAAAAAATGAATTTAAAACCAAAACTAAATCAAATGAAAGTATCCATGAAAGTGAAAAATTAATTATGACCCAATCTTCATATATCTTTAAACCAATTTCCTAATTTTTTTGTACTTCTCTCCTCTCCACTCTTTCACGGATCTATCTATCTCTCACTCAAACTACATTAAAATGGAAATAAGAAATGCATGTTCTTATATAGAGTCTAACAAATTGTAGTGTTTTTGCAGGGATGTGATGGTTCTATACTATTAAGTTCTACAAAGAATAACCAAGCCGAGAAAGAAGCAATCCCAAATCAAACCTTAAGAGGCTTTCAAGTAATTGACGCAGTAAAATATGAATTAGAAAAATGTTGTCCTGGTGTTGTTTCCTGTGCTGATATATTGGCCTTAGTAGCTCGAGATGCAGTTTTAATGGCACGTATTCATGCAATCAATTTTTCCTGCCTTAAATTGATTATTTATATAAAAATAACTAATTAAACAAATTTTATTTTAGATTGGAGGACCATTTTGGGATGTTCCAACTGGACGCAGAGATGGAACAGTGTCAGTTTCTACAGAGGCTTTAACACAGTTACCATCTCCTTTCGCTAATATAACTCAACTTAAACAAAATTTTGCTGCTAAGGGTTTAAGCGTAAAGGACCTTGTTGTTTTATCAGGTGAGTGCTAAAACAATCAGGCTCGATTTGGTCGACCCTAATAGAATATACTACAAACGTAATTAAATGCATGTTAGTGTAATGTTTATATTAGAAATGCATTTATCACGTTTTGCATTATGTTCATTACATCTTACCAAATAAAGTGTTAATATTTAAATCCGAATGGGGTAGCTCAGCGGTAAAAAGCACTTACGAGATTGATCAGTATGGTTTAGGTCATGAGTTTAACTCTTCACAATGTAAACTCTCCCGTTCATTTACTTTCGAAGGCGAGCGAGGATTAATCAAGTTTATTATTTACCGTAGAAACGGACATGCGCCTGGACACCTCATGGAAGTATAAAAAAAAAGTGTTAACATTCGAGATTCAATAGAGAAACTGCAATAAACTCATAAAGCCAAGATGGTTTTGTCCAAGTATGAGAAATATATAATTATGTTATCAACTATAATTAACGTATGAAGTAATATTTTTCATTGACAGGAGGACACACCATTGGAATAGGGCATTGCTTTATAATCTCAAACCGGTTATACAATTTCACTGGCAAAGGGGACACAGACCCATCATTAGATCCAAAATATGCAGCTCAGTTAAAGAAAAAGTGCAAGCCAGGAAACACCAAGACAATAGTAGAAATGGATCCTGGAAGCTTTAAAACCTTTGATGAAGATTACTACACTATTGTCTCTAAAAGAAGAGGGCTCTTCCAATCTGATGCAGCTCTTCTTGATGACTTTGAAACTAGAGCTTATGTTAAACTCCAATCTCTTACTCATGGATTGTTTTTTGCTCGCGATTTCTCTGAGTCAATGATGAAACTAGGTCAAATCGGAGTTCTCACTGGTAAGCGAGGTGAAATCAGGAAACGTTGTGCTTTTGTAAATTAGTGACTCGAAATCCTTTCAGAATAGAATAAAATTGTCCTCATATAATCAGGTGATGGATTTAAAGAATTATCAATTTCATTTTGTATTTTTTTTTTCAAATTACGTGTGAATTTCATTGTATTGATAATGTACATCTGCAAATTAAAGTGGTTGCCTCTGGTTGGCTACGAGGTCATTGAGAGAGGAAATTATTTGTTTTACTTTTTCCCTCAATCATTTCTATAATCTATCTATCTATACTTTTATATCTATATCTATGTATCTATAATATTAATTAATTTACTTATTTATACTATATATAAAAGTAGAAATAGGAGAAATAATGAAATTTCCGATAGCACCCTTAATTAAATTTAAGATATCATAAAATAAACTTAGTCATAGCCTATTAAAAAATTACATTTTATTAGAATACATTTGTAAAAATTATTTTTAAGCCAATCATTTGTGGCCTAATAGTCTTCTCACTTATGTAAGAAGTGAGAGGTCTCGAGTTCAGATCCTCTCAACCACAAGTGCTTTTATCAATTTGGTGAGTGGAGGATTATTTCTCGATGTAAATTTTTTTCTATATATATATTTTTTTAGTTTGTAAAATTTCACTGGATATATTTTTTAAAAAGTAAATTTTCAAATAAAATTTACATAATTAAACCTCATAAACAGTTGAAAATTTTAATTTAAAAATAAAATTTTTAAATTATATATATTATAATATATTGATATATATAATCTATATATATTGAAATATTTTTTTAATATATTCTTTAATAATAATTTTTGTTTTTCTTTTCGTTACTAATATTTTAACTTACAATTTGTTTCTTTTTCGTTACTAAATAATTTGTAACTACAATTGTTTTAATTTAGTAAGAGATTTATATCCCCTTGCAATAAATAGATGGTCTATTGATGATTAATCATTTTTAATTTGTCTTGATATTTTTTCTCTTATATCCTAAATTTATTTGATTTAAAAGAAAATAGTGTTTAGGAAACTGGAAAAAAAAATTAGAACTATATAGCTCTGTTTGGATCACTTTTTGGGGTTTCAACAATTTGTGTGTATATACATATATTCCTTTCTCTAATACACTAGGTAAATACCGTAGCAAAAATGATTTCGATTATTAATTCAAATCATCATCTCATTTCTTTTCTTTTACCTAGCAGTAAAAAATAATTTATTATTATTTTTCATTATAGTTGTATATAGATATTAATTTGGGGTTGAGGGCAGGGGTTGAGGGCAGGAGTTGAAAATTGAGTGGTAGCTTGATTTTATTTTTGGGCATCTATTAGGATTTTAAAATCTGCATTTATAAATTAGGAATTAAGGATTAAGTCTAGAGATTGGGTTGAACTTTATTCTAAGACCACTTCATTATATAAAAATAGAATTAAGTACATAAGAAGTAGTATTGCAAGTAATTGTACAGCAAAGTGCAATAAAAATTAACCATTTAGTATTTATTTTAATCTAAACAAAACTTATGCTTTAATATTATATAGATAAAAAAATAAGTATATAACGAGCATAGTCAACGTGCACAACGCACGTCACATAAAAGACTAGTACATATAAAAGTACGAATGAGGGGGACCTTGGATTTTCTAAAATGCTCCAGCTAAGTTTATGGGAATTGACAAAAAAATAATGCATTACTAATCCGTATTCTAATTATGATTATCAATTAGTTATGTTTTATTATATTAATATTATAAATTGTAATTCTCATGTTTCGTAATTAAAAAATTGCTTATCCATACCACTAAATATATTTTAGTTTTTAATATGATATCAATTTATTATTTTTATTATATTAATATTATAAATTTAATCTCATTCTAATTAAAAATTTGTCTTATCATACCACTAAATATATGTTTAGTTTTAATTAATTTTGGCTATCAAGAATTTGTTCCTTTTGACTATCAAAAATTTGTTGCTTTTGAATATCAAGAAATGTTACATCAAGCTTTTGCTAATTTGAAATTATTGAGTTTCTAATCAAGTCTTTTTATTACAGTAAGTATAACCTTAACTCTTTCTCTATTTATAAATTAATAGAATAGATTTTATTTATAGTTCTTATAATTTAGATTTATAGATTTATAGATTTTTGCAATTGTTTAGTAATCGTGAATAATTACAAGCTTACAAGTTTTTCCTCTTGAATAGCATTATCATAAAATATCTTAAAGAGATGCACCCTCTTAAGGATGCGTGATTTTCTCAAAAAGTTTGATTTGAAAAGAGTCAAATCAACGGGCTTTGTTCATTTTATTAAAAATTGGTTTTCCTTATTAACCCATTCGTTTAATCCTCGAAAAAAGATTTTCTTACTTTGGTAATAGTTTTATTTTTGGAGTCGCCATCCTTATCAGGAAAAATACTCGAATTAGTCGATTCTTTGGAATCGATTAACTCGGTTTTAAATCAAAGATGGAGTTCGAAAGTTAGGTACGATAGGGGAAGATGTTAGGCATGTCTATCGACCGGGCTCCTCGTTGTCCAAAGATTCACAATTGGTAATAATGTAATTAACTAAAATTGAGATGTAAATCTTTTTTATGCAGTTTTTTGGAAAACTATGTCAACATTTAATTGAGATACAAAGCATAAAGACGTAAAGTAAAGCAACCACAAAGAAAGAGAGAGAAGAAAAAAGTTATAAACCATCCCTAATTCTTACAGTCTACCCATTACCCTCCAAAATTTTCAATTCTCCAAACTAATTATCATATAAGCATTTAATGAGATCCATTAAGATCTCTTTACATTTTGCAATAACAAACACTAAAACACAAGAATAAAGATAAAGGATTCATACAAACAACATAAACATAAGGATAGATATTATGCTCAGAACTAAACATCATACATCGTAAACATCATCACTCACACATTCACAAAATGAAGATATGATGCATGTAAAATATACAAGATTGACGAACAAGGGGTTAGCACAATAATAAACTAAAATATTAAATTTAAAGGCATAAAATTAAATGGACAGAATAATAAAATCCTAAAAAAGTAAATTGCAATAATTTAAAGACATGAATTTAAATGGTTAATTAAGATTTAAGCTCATGGTCTTGATATTCATCAATCATGGCTCTCAATCTTGTTTTATTGTTTATTTGATCCATTTGTGACCAAATACACATCCCAAACCTTTTAAGGTTGGAGCTTGATCATTGGATCTCCGAAAAAGGGGCGTTTATTGATTTTTAACCATTCTAGATCTCTGAAATGAAGGGCCTAGCACCACAATGGGCTATGGCGTGCACCCATATAATAACGCAAGGCCCTTTCCGGATCAGGAAGGTTCAGATGAAGAATATGTCAAGAACAGAGGATCTAGGCGCTCATGTGGCGCAAGCCACAGGCCTGTGGTGCACGCCATATGCAGTGGCTTGTGCCATTGGCTCAGGCTATTTGCCATAAAGGCACAGAGATCCTTTATTGATTGATCCTCAATTTCCCTCTCAAACAGACCCAAAGGAGGTGTTCAAAGCACCGAAAAGAAAAAGAAAAAGATTAAGGAATAAGATTAAGGTCCTCAGAAACTACCTTGGATGCTTTCTTTCAAGATTTGTTAATAAAATGGATGAAGAAATCCAAGCATTTGGTTCTTGATCCAATAGTCTGAGATTCAAGATTAACGAATGTGTTTTTATGATTTTTGATTGATTAAGCAATAAAATCTCAACTTAGATAAAAGGTAAACACTAGTTGCCTTTGAATCTTTAGATTGAGTTTTAAAAATGCAAGAATTTTCCTTTAGTCCCAAAAATCCTCCCTTTGGGCTCACCCCCAATGTCTATTTATAGGCATTTGAGGGTGAGTGGCCCCATTTAGGGCTGACATGGCAAACAATGCCACTGTTTGGCCCTATAACGGGATTAGCCCACTTTTACTAAAGTGTGCCCGAAAGTGTGCTAGGCGGGCCTCACACACTTCTCGGGCCCAACTTTGTTGCATAATTCCTGGTAACCGGAAAAGTAAAAATGGTTAAACACCTAAATAATATCAGCCACAGACCATTGATCCGAAAATCGGGGCGATCGAGAATCCTGATCCAATTTTATACAAAAAACAGTTTATCATCATTGAACCTTTTAGGGGAAATATTTGAGCATCTACAGTTTGCCTCCACTTCTTTTAGGGGAAATTATTGTTGAGGCAAGAATCCTGATCCAATTTTATACAAAAAACAGTTTATCATCATTGAACCTTTTAGGGGAAATATTTGAGCATCTACAGTTTGCCTCCACTTTGATAATATTTTACTTTTTAAGTAAAATGTCAATAAAGTGTAAAGTAGACGCGTAAGTAAGAAAATACTTACTTGATTTGTGTTAAATGACTTTGATGGATGAAGTGTGCCATTTTGACGGCTTTATTAATGTGAATTTCCATTACGGCGATTTTTAGGTGGGCAAATTATGCCGTGGTAATTGTTGGAGACTGACTGCGCCAATCAGCGGCTTTGATAAAATACAATGGTTATCCTTCGGAAGTGAGATTCTCCACATGGGACGACTTCTGGGGTGCGCCACTTGGGATGACTTCAACGGATGAATGAGTACGCCACTGAGGATGACCCGGTTCTTGAAATGCTCCTTTCGGAGGTTGTCATTTGGACATTGAAAGACTAAATGAGATGCGCAACTTGGGACGGCTTCAGGGGTGTGCCACTTTGGACAGCTTTAATGGATGAATGAGTGCGCCACTTTGGACGGCTTTAATGGATGAATGAGTGCGCCACGTTGGATGACCCGGTTCTAAAATGCTCCTTTCGGAGGTTGTCCTTTGGACGATGAGAGGAAAATGAGATGCGCCATATGGGACGGCTTCAAGGGTGTGCCATTTTGGACAGCTTTAACGGATGAATGAGTGCGCACTTTGGACAATCTGGTTTCTGAAATGCTCCTTTCAGAGATTATCCTTTGGAACCTGAAGCCCACTATTTTGATCATTTGGATGATGTGGCGATGAGGGACTTAATTAATCAGTGGTTATTTCACGTTATCAATGCAAATAGTGCAAACTTCACTCCGATAACTAGGCTGAAAGGGGTTACACTAAGATGAAAGTGAAGAAAAATGAAATGGAGGATAGCTCAAAGCATGCTGAGGTTACTATGAGGGAGTAAGAGGGTCAATATAAGGTGGACATTGATGTTGGGAATGCCGAGCTTGAAAAGCTGAATGAAAAAAAATGTTCGTAACTTTTTGTTCAAGTATTATGCATTTTCCTTCTAAGTTTTATTTAAGATAGAATTTTCCTTTATCATGCCGAAATACACACTTAGTCGTTCCATCGGGTGAACTATATATGTCCGAGCTAATGGACTTAGTTATAGGACCGCTTAGGTTAAATGGGTGAACGACATATGTCCGAGCTAATGGACTTGCTTATAGGACCGCATAGTTTACCTAGGTGAATTACATATGTTCGAGCGAATGGACATGCTTATAGGACCACTTAGCTCCGAACTGCGCAAACGACATATGTCCATGCTAATGGACTTGCTTATAGGACCACTTAGGTCACCTGGGCGAACTACATATGTTCGAGCGAATGGACTTGCTTATAGGACCACTTAGGTCCATTAGGCGAAACATACATTAGGTGAAAAAATCTCTAAGTAAGATCCTTCAAGAAAAACTTAATGCATCATGCCCCCTTTATCTTTGAAAGGCATGACACATTAAGTGAAAAAACCTGAGTCTTATTATTATTCAAATATAAAGTTACTTTACATATTATTGAGTGGAGATACAATATGCTTTTTTTAGATTATCAGCATTCCATGTCCAAGGTAACTCAGCCCCTTCAATCTTCCTTAGCTTGTATGTACTCGGGCTTAACTGCTTTGAAACTTCATAGGAACCTTCCCAGTTCTGTCCTAGTTTGCGCATGCCCACTGAGCCTTTTTTTATCTCTGCCTTTCACCATACTCTTTCTCCTTCTCTGAACTGTCTGTTTTGAACTTGTCTGCTAAAGTATCTTCTTACCCTTTGCCTGTATGCCTCATTATTCACAATGTGTGCTTTGGTGCACGACAGTAGTATACTTTTGGTTTTTGTCATATGCACGTCATTTACTAAAATTCTCTTTGGTTGATCATATGAAAGATCTATTAGTAGAGAAGGTTACAACAATTGGGCATGATGAAGTTTTTGAGTAAGTCTTTCATAACTATCGATGACATCTGATTCCTTCTTTCGTCTTTACTTTTTAGGTTGTGTTGTGTGGACTATTTTCTTCATATCCATTATCTTTATTTATTCCATTTATTTTTGGATATGAAGAAGTTATTTGACATGAATTCTTGTGTTCTTACCCATTTATTAATCTGTTATCTTATGTTTTTCTATCTTAAAAAAACTAAAAAAAAAAAAGAGATATGATATATAAATCTTATGATAGCTAAAGTTTTGTGGTTAATTGACTTCTTTATTATGACACTTTTTGAACTGCTAGTTGGTAATCCCATGGGTATTCCTGCCTTATAATCAGCAAATGATGTATGTTTCCATCAGACATAGTTGAAAGGGAAGTAGGATTCCATGCTTTTGGGACTTCCACTAAGATGCAAGGTTTGTTTCGCAAGCTATATAAATGCGGTTAGATGTTATTACTTTTTAGATTGTGTTCCATTTCTTAAATATTTTACCTTTCTTAGGTAAATGCTAGAAAATCTAGAAGACAAATGACCACTAATATCGATATGAATAATTTCTAAAGAGTTTGACTGAGTGGATCCCTTTCTTTTAGATAGTAAGTTTACCTATAAAACAATCAACACAATCTTCAAAATATTTAAGAAACCTTTATTGATGATTTTTCTCAATTTGGATATATCTACCTCATTAAAGAAAATCTAAGGCACTTGTTATGTTTAAAATTTTTAAAAGTAAAGTTGAGAATCAACTGGATAAAAGAACCAAAATTGTGAGATCTGATTGTGGTGGTATATTATTATCATTTTCAAGTCTTTCAACTCTTTTTTTAGAAATATGGCCTAAACATTTATGCCACACAATGAAAGACTTTTCTTTGGTCAAAGGTCATTTACAAATCGCTTTATCAACATGCATGAAAAAATTTTCAATTTGCCATAAAAACACTTTATAAAGATCATTATAAAGATATGCATGCCCCACAATAGAAGAATTAAAAGACAAATCGATTTTTCAAAACCAATAATTAGAAAATAACCTTCCAAATCAAGTTTCTTAACTGAAATCAAATTTCGTCGCATAGATGGTACACAGAAAATATATTTTGAAAAAAGACTGAAACCAAAATCTAAAACTAAGGCAACTTCTCCTACGAATTCAACTTTGACTCTATACCTTTTTTCTATGACAAAAAATCTTCCAAGTTCACTTGGCTTCCATTTATTTTTGAACCCCTGCAAGGTATTACAAATCTGAATATATACTCCAGTATCAATCCACTAGGAATTAAAAGGAACATTGCCAAAATGGGATTTAAAATAAACGCAAGCAAAAGTGTTACCTTCTATATTTTTTAAGTGGATCTTATATTTTGTGCATTCATTTCCTTATTCTTGCAAAATCAGCACTAATCCACTAGGAATTAAAAGGAACATTGCCAAAATGGGATTTAAAATAAACGCAAGCAAAAGTGTTACCTTCTATATTTTTTAAGTGGATCTTATATTTTGTGCATTCATTTCCTTATTCTTGCAAAATCAGCACTTCTCTTCTTTCTTTACATTAGCTTTAGGATCAAGATTGTGAGACTAATCATATTTTTCTTTGGGACCTTTATTATAGTTACGAACCCTCCTTTTCCTCCTATGGATATTTTGGGTAGAAGGTTTAGGTTGTAAAACAACGAAAACACTTGCTTCTTTCACAGCATTATAAGCAGTTTTTGTCAAACTAAATTTAGAGGGTAGAATATTAAAAAATTGGTGAACATTGAACTCATCAGGGAGGACAATTTTCCTGGCAATAAGTCATTTTTGATAAGCAAAAAATATGCTTTCGGAAACAAAATTTTTGCTCTTACAACTTTCTAATAGTCTCCTCCTTATCCATTGCAAGATAGGACTCATGTGCCTTTTTGCATATATAATAAACTGTATCTGGATTAACCATAAATTGAAAAAAATCAACTATGGATGTCTTGTTGTCATTTTTGAGCAGAGGCTTGATTGCATTTGAGTGAGATCTAATAATCCCCTTGTTTATTTTTTTTCTGCACGCATGAAGCGGATGTGCCAAGTTCAGCAGCCAAAGAATAGATTATCATTCTACATCGTAAGGGGATTTGCTTTATTCTCTCTAATGTTATTTCAACACATTTACTACCTCTATTCCATAGGACTCATGTGCCTTTTTGCATATATAATAAACTGTATCTGGATTAACCATAAATTGAAAAAAATCAACTATGGATGTCTTGTTGTCATTTTTGAGCAGAGGCTTGATTGCATTTGAGTGAGATCTAATAATCCCCTTGTTTATTTTTTTTCTGCACGCATGAAGCGGATGTGCCAAGTTCAGCAGCCAAAGAATAGATTATCATTCTACATCGTAAGGGGATTTGCTTTATTCTCTCTAATGTTATTTCAACACATTTACTACCTCTATTCCAAGGGCGTTTCATGACATTTATGTTTTTCTCTGAAAATAGCATCGTATTTCGCCAAATTTTGTAGATTGTCTTCACGGAGATGTTAATGTGGACGCTGCTTTTTCATATGTTGTCACATTTAGTATCTGTTCTTTCATCTCAGCTAATAATATTGCGCTTACATATATTTTAATGTAATCAAGTCTATTTTTCCTTTTGTTTCCTCTTTTGTTCTTGTTAGGAGCAACACTTTTAGCTTGGATTGAGTGTAAATCAGTATCAACACGTTCTTCTTGTGGTGCAGAGTTCAAGTCTGGAAGTACATGAGTTGTAGCCACTTCTACAACAAAGTTTCTAGAATAAAAGGAGTTCCATTTAGCTTGATTAGTTCTGATGGGTTTATGATTGATAGGGGAAGGTTCATGTGTAAAGTACTGCCTAAGTTAGGAAAGAATAAATTTCAATGTAAAGAACAACCCATTCCTTACATGTTTATATATGGCCAATTTTGTGGAAGTTTAAGAGATAATTGCATTGCTCATAAAATTGGCTCCAAAAAAATTTTTATAATTGCGCACATATATACTAAAACGACTACTAGTTTCATGTAAAGGGAAAATGAAAATTTTCATACTGAAAACTTTTACCAAAGTAAAGTTTAAATTTTGCATTAAATTTGCATAATGTGAATATTTCCCTCCCATAGTTTTACCGAGAAACAATAGTAATTAATGCATTCTTGAATAAATAAAAATGTCAATTATAGTTTCTAATACCAATAAAATGTATCTAATGTAAATCAAGGGCAATTTACGCATATTTTGAGGCTATTATTTAAGTTAAATTGTTTTATTAATCTAATCAAATTTTCTATTTCCTCTAAAGTAAGAGAACAGATGAAGTATTTTTTTTTAATTTTTAAAGTGAAAATATTATTCTTTTTATTATATTACATTATATAAATAAAATAAATAAATTACTTGTCTGAGCCCCAAAATTTAGAGTGGGAAGCTAATCACTGTATACCAAAATCGGTATGAATAAAAAAATAAAAGAGGACTAGGCTTACTATTTTTAAATAATATTTAATAAAAAATTAATATTTTAAAATAATTATAAATAAACTGATTATAAAAATATTAATTTAAAAGAAACAATTTAATTAGTAGTTTTTTTTAGGTTAATGGAGTCTAAATAAATATAATTTCAAATCAGCTAGAAGCTAATAGGAAAAAAACTTCAAAACATAGTTGATGGAATTAACAGCTATTAGGAACTTCTATTAGTTATAAGTTACAAAACGCTTACATCCTAATTGTTTAGTACAAATCAACTATTAGGTGCATGAATTAATTGAACCAAATGTCTGCTTAATCAGTTAATAGCTAAACTAATTCCATTAGCTATATTTTGGAGCACTTCGTATTAGACTTTATAACCTTAAAAAAAATTACTAATAAAATAATGGTATTAATTTAATATTTTTTATCATTTCATTCATAGTTATTTAAAATAATAAATTTTTATTAATATTATTCAAAAATTTTAAATTATTCTTTATTTATGTACATTAAAATAAGAAATAATATATACTTAAAAATTTTAGAAATATATATTTATACTTGATGGTGATTTTCCATTTTAATAGCAACCACTACAAAAACTTTACCAAACATTAAAATTCATCTTCTAACTGCTAACAACTACTAGCTATCAACTATCAACAATAGGTATTAGTAGGGTGTGCATATCAACTGACCAAACCAAACAGACTCATTTTGGTTCGGTCAACCTACTTGATAGGAGTTGACTTGATCAGTTTACTCAATTTGAAATAAACCTACTATTTGGTTCAACTCTATTTAATAGGAATTAATTGGTTAGGCTTAAAATTGAGCTGATATGCCAAAAAAGATTGGACCGACTTGTTCAGTTCCAGTCGATTCGATTTAAATACCAACTTGCTTTTAGTTTGGTTTCACTTTTGAAAATTTAGGTTCTGCATTTTCTACTTTGATTCTGTTTAGTTTGAACAAAATCGACAATTTGCTCACCCTTATGTTATCAACTAGTATAAACGACTAAGTTAAACGGGTCAGAACAACTAGTAAGCCTACATATTATTGTAGGTAAACATTTAGAAATCATTGTATACATGACTCACCCTATACTTTTTACAAAAAAACACCTTTTACCATCTTCAACTTTTACTTTGACCTATTAAATGTTGAAGAATTAGTCAAGTTTAGTTATTGGGATTTCCTATTCGTTAGGCCATTTGTTGCTATTATTTTGCAATTTCAGTTGTTTTGTATGCCTATTTAAGATTGCTTCTTGTTGAATAACATCTAATGGAGCATTAATTTCACTTCTATTTTACTCTGTGCCTAGTTTGTAACAGTGGTATTAGAGCTTATGCGATATAATTATGAGTATTTTGAAAAGAGAGAGAGACAAACACTTGTGAGAAAGAGGGGAAATAATTTAGAGTGAAATTTAGCAGCATTTTCACTAATGGCATCCAAAAATTTTTGTTCAGCCAGCTATTCCTCATTTCTATGGTCACTATGATCATTGGAGCATGCTAATGGAAAACTTCCTCAAATCTAAAGAATGTTGGCAGATTGTTAGTATTAGAATAGAAGAACCAGCAGGTGGTGAGGTGTTGACAGTAGTAAAAAGAGTTGAATTGGAAGGGCTGAAGCTAAAAGATTTGAAAGCAAATAATTTTCTCTTTCAGTCAATTGATCACAGCATCCTAGAAATAATTCTGAAAAAGAAACTTCCAAACAAATTTAGGACTCAATGAAAGACAATTACAAAGGTTCCTCAAGAGTGATACGAGCACAATTTCATGCCTTAAGAAGAGATTTTGAAGTTCTACAAATGAAAGATGGAGAGTCTATTGCCAGCTACTTTGGCAAAACCATGGGGATAGCAAACATAATGCGTTTCCATGGCAAAAGGATGGAAGATGTCAATGTTGTAAAGAAAATATTATGCTTACTAAAACCAAAGTATGATTATGTTATTTGCTCAATCGAAGAATCCAAAGACATAGACAGGCTCTCACTTGATGAACTCCAAAATTCTTTATTGGTCCATGAACAAAAGGTGCACGAAGCTCAACAACATATGAGCAAGGAACAAAGGCGTCAACTCTTCCTCCATCCTCAAATTCTAGAAGAAGAAGTAGAGGTAGAGGCAGAGGGAGAAGTTATAGAGATGGGAATTGGTAAAACCACAATTCCAAAGGTGACCAATTGCAAAGCAAAAAAGGACAAGATGAGCCACATGATAAATCTCATATTGAATGCTACATATGTCATAAATCTTGTCATTGTCGCTTTGAATGTCATACTAAACTGCCTAATGACAAAGAGAAGGCGATGAAATCAAACTTTACAGAAAGTCAAGAGGTAGAAACACTATTGATGGATGTCCACTCTAATGAAGAAGCTGACTCTGATGTTTAGTATATGGATATTGGGTGCAGCAATCACATGTGTGGTAGTAAGTTCTTTTTCTCTCATTTAAATGGAAGTTTTCATACTACTATGAGATTTGGTGACAATTGTAAAGTAAATGTAATGAGAAAAGATAAAGTTAAAATTAAATCCAAGAATGGTTTTGTAGAAACTATCTCTAATGTATTTTATGTTCCTGACTTGAAAAATAATTTGTTAAGTGCTAGTTAGTTGCAAGAAAAGGATTATGTGATAACTCTTCAAAAGAATGCTTGTGAAAAGGGCCATTATGCAAATAAGTGCAAACAAGTGGTTCCCATTAAAAATTCAAGCTGTCCAATCTACCCAATCGTGCTTGTTAACAGAATTAACGAATCCTTCATGGCTTTGGTATTTTCGCAATTATGGCCATATAAATTTTGGTGGATTAAAAACTCTCCAATAAAAAAATATGATGATCGATCTTCCTCATATTGTCTTTCCCTCTCAGGTTTGTAAAGAGTGTGTTGTTAGCAAACAACCTCATTTACAATTTCCAAAAGGTCAGTCATGGAGAGCAAAGCACGTGCTAGACTTGGTTCATTCCGACATCTCGAACCAAGTAATCCAACTTCGAATAAAGATAAAAGATACTTAATGACCTCCACTGATGATTATACTAAAAAATTTTGGGTTTATTTTTTGCAGAAGAAATCAGAAACTTTTAATGCAATCAAAAATTTCAAAGCTCATGTGGAAAATGAAATAGAAAAGACCATTAAAACTCTCCAAACTGATCGAGGTGGAGAGTATTGCTCAAAAAAATTTGAAAGCTTTTGTGCATACCA
Organism: Jatropha curcas; assembly: GCF_014843425.1. The sequence continues at coordinate 851,642 of NW_023591619.1, read as the reverse complement.
AGGCTTTCAATGGGAGCTCACAGCTGCCTATACACCTTAGCGGAATGGTGTATCCGAATAGAAAAATAGAATAATCCTTAATGTGGTGCGAAGCTTGCTAACAAAAGGCAATGTGCCTAAATATGATGGAATAATCCTTGAAATCAAGCATACCTAAGATTGAGTTCAATGCTACTGTTAACCATAGAGGTCTTTAAAGCATTACACAAAAAAATAAAAAATAAAAAATAAAAAAAAGGATAAATGAATAACAAGTCAACAGAGATCGGGTTTTGTTTTTACTAATATATCTGTATCATATGATTTTGAGGAAATTTTATATCAATTAATTAAGCAGAACTATTTTTATTTAATTTTTTTTAATGCTATATATATGGAACACACAATATTTTGGGAGATGGTCAAATTAAATTTCTTATATACATTTTGTAATTCTTAATTGTTATATTGAAAACAATAATACTTTTATTTTCTAAAGTTATAGTTACTCATTTTTAATCAACTAGTTGAATTATTCACACTGATATAAATTTTTCTAAAAAAAAAAAAAAGAACAGTCATTAATCCATTTTCATCTTCAATCCGATTTTAGAAACATTAACCTCTATAATAAATTTTGTTTTTGTTCGAAATTTATATTAAGACATGTTTGTTGTGAAAGTACAACGCTTCAAAACTATGTTCAAGATGCAAATAATGGGAACGTGAGTTCCAAAATCTCATTAGTACTTTAAGTTTTTTTTTTTTTTTTTTTTTTGTTTCGAAATTTATATTAAGGGACCCATGTTGTTGTTGGAAAGCTACAACGCCTTCAAAACTTATGCTTCAAGATGCAAATTAATGGGAACGTGAGTTCCAAAATCGTCATTTAGGTACTTGTAAGTTGTTTTTTTTGTTTTTTTTTTCATATTGGAGAGAGATTTTAGTATTGGATGTTATTTTTTTTTTTTTTTTTTTTTTTTTATTGGAGAGAGATTTTTATATTGGTGTTATTAAAATATTATTCACGAATACTATTCATAATGATAATCTTTCCATTAAAATATATTGGGGGTGTGAAAATTTATGAGAATAGTTGTGTAATTTAGAATCATTTAATGTGAAATTGGTCATGCATTAGATGATATATATGTTGTTTTCTAATACATATAATATAGCTGGAAGGCAATGACAGTGGATGAGAGAACAAAGCATAACAAGAAACACACTAGCGAGCTGTGTAAAATATCCGATTGAGCTGAACCAAAAATCGAATCGACTCATTTCATTCGATTCAATCAACAGCTCAAAAAAGATTCTATATTTTTAACTTACTCAGTTTAGATTGAAATTCTTGATGATTCGGCTCAGTTTGTAAAAACTAATCAATTAGTCTTAAAATCGATATGAAATAATAAAAATGTATTAAAATCGATCTGAAAAATATCTTAATGTGCAAGTAGGTGAGTTTTGTTTCGATTCTTAAATTGTGTATAACCCAAAATGTGGAAAGTTGAAACAAGAAAAGAAAAAAAATTTGCTTCATGATTGGAGGAAGAAAAAGAAGATAAAGGTGCAAAAAACATTAAAGCACAAGGCATGAGAGGATGGTTAGGCATAATAGAAATTAAAATAGGGAAAAGGTTTGTCAAAGCAAGGTTCTTTTAGGGGCTGCAAATAATTTTCGAAGAAAAGGAATTCCAATATTCAAAGGGAACCTTTGTATATTGTGTTGCTAAGCCATTTGGAGCTTTTTCTTGTTCTTGATGCGTGGCTTTAAGATAGCTTTCTTGTGCAAATGTTTTATTTGGTTAAAAAGGCATAGCTAAAGGTGTTTCTTAATTTAGTTTATTTTCTCATTGTTAGTATACAATTGTTATTGTGCTGGTGGGTTGGTTTGTGTAGAAAAATTAGCAATGCTTATGGCCCTTTTTATTTTTTTATTTTTGGTGGGTGATGTGAGGTTCTCTATGTAATGGTCAATGAATCAAATACCATTTTCACTTGCCAACCCCAATATTATTTTTCTAATAATTAAGATATTTGGGTAAGATCAAACCCTCATAAAACAAAGATATTTCTATTTCAACATAATTTAGTCATGATGCTCAACATTTCTTTTCTAAAAAATAGGGTAATTTTTCGTTGCTAACTTCTGACTTTTTCCTTTCCATCTTCTCTATGATTTGTTTTCAATAACAACTTTTTAATTACTATTTGATGAAGTAAATTTTTGAGCAATACTGTTTTACATATTTATGGAATTTTGAAAAATTCAAAAGAGATAGATAGAGAGATAAAGAATTTTCAAAATGTATAAACATAATGTTTATTTTTCAAATGTGTCTACTAGTTTTAGACATCAAAATTACATTATATTTTATGTAGTAATTAAATTTATTTCAATTATTTCTCCGTTACCTCTCGCTTTTCCAAATATAATTTTTAATTCAAATTCGAGAAACATCATCAATTCACAAATATGCATTTATAGAAAAATCATCAATCTAGTTAACATAAGTAAATTTAAACTTTAATAACTTTGAACAAGATAATCAAATAAATAGAGAATTAAAATCTATTTCTAATAATCAATAGATCATTTTTTTTTTCAATATATAAAAAAAAAGAAGTAAATTGATTAAACATGTAAGCAACTTAATGTAATAAAACTACATAAATGAAGACATGAAACACAATAATATAAATTTTTTTTTTTTTTTTTTTTTAACATGTAAAGCAACACTTAATTGTAATAACAAAACTACATAAATTGAAAAGACATGAAAAACACAATTAATTATAATAATTTTTTTTTTTTTTTTTTTTTGTTGATTTGATGTGAAGTATAAATTTTTTTTTTTTTTTTTTTTTGATGATTTGAAGTATAAGAATCAACTCACTAACATGAACATCTTCTTTTTCTTCTCCTTCTTCTATGTATCAATCGATCGATCGATAGGACTATCAATCCAATTGAAGCTTCCAACATGAACAATTGTTTGAAACAATTGCGGTATTCCTTGTAATGAAAGATCCTTAAATTTTCCAAGATTTGGGTCATAAGAAACAAGAATTCGACTTTTATACTCCAACAAAACCTCTCCATTCTTTAAAACTCCTAAAACACTAACAACTCTTCCCTTCCATAAGTTTTTCCAAATCTTTAAAAATGGCCTTCCAAGATTTTGCTTCAACCCTTTTGGCATGTAACTTCCAATGCTATATTCTTCAACCCAAGATTCTTTCACATTATACTCTTTCATTACCCATATCTCTATTCTTTCATCATAACAATAAACCCCAGCTGAGAGGCACCCTTTTAACACCACAAGATTATAACTCCGCTCACCCAGGCGACCCCACTCCGGCTTTTGAACCTCCTCGAATTTCTCATCCGCTAAATCAAATGAGATTATCCTCCGAACTGGATTGTACCTTATAATTCTGCTTACCCAATGAAGTCTTCCACCAACTAAAGCCTCCGCTGGCCGAACAAGCTGATAAGCTATTTTACCTAAACTCCGCCACTCACGGTCGCCGAGAGTTAAAATTTGAACTTCTGATTGTGTGTAAACAAGTCTTCGAGCACGAGGATGACCGCCGCCGCCATGGCCATTTCTGTAGTAAATAATCTTTACTATTTTGTACTGATAGCTTTTGGGATCGAATCCGAACCCGAAAACCACTTCTTGGTCTAAATAGTTTAAAGATTTCGGTAACTCTAAGTAATTTCTTGAAAAAGGATTATAAATATACACAGAATCATGATACAACGAGTCAGCTAAACAAAGCAAACTATTACATGAGCCTACCACGTCGAATTCCGGCATTACAGGAGAAAACGGCGCGTTTAATCTCTTAACTTTGTCCTTCTCCTGGTCCGCAGCAAAATCTATAAAGTAAAGCTGGTTTCGGATAGGAAAATGGCCGTGAAGAACTAAACAAGGATCTTTCTTGATTGTACTAGAAAGATAATGAGAAACAAGATTAGGATCTTGGGTTAAGGTGCGCCAAGATTTGCATACGCATTTGAATTGTACTAACGAAGAGATGGGTAATCTAGAAAGAATATCATATACAATTTCATTTGGAAGATCTTCAAAATTGGCGTTGATCCTCCGTCGTTTTCCGCCGGACATGGTGGTGATGGAGGAGGAAAGAGAGAATTGAAATAAGGGTTAAGTTCAGAATTGGAGGAATATGTGATGGAGAGAAAGAGAGAATTGAAATAAAGGGTTAAGTTCAAATTGGAAGGAATAGATGTTAGATAAACATGTGGACTGCTGTGGTGTGCCTCACTCAAGTGGGACCCACAAATTCTTTGTTGGTAGTTGTCCGTACCTACCAAGTGGACTCAAAGGCTTACCCACAATTGCTTTGGTGGTGTGTCCGGTGCCTACTTCGAAGATTCACAATGCTTAAAAAAAAAAATTAGTAGAAAATTGGCGGTTTTATACGCGTCTTCCTCTCCGTAATTTATAGGAGAGGAAATTCCTCATTTTATATAGTATACCCAACTGGAGATGGTAGAGTTTTCAAATTTAAAGAGGGTTCTTTAAAAATATAAAGATCTATTAGGGTAATGTTTTTTTTGGAAATATCTTGTGAGTGCCACTATTTTGTATTACCTCTAAGCCTACTATTTTTCCATAGTGGAACAGAAATATGTGGAGTTGTCCCGTGGAAAACTAGCCCTAAAACAGTTGAGGGTGAACCATGTAAAATTTTTGTGGTCCCAATTTTTATTTTTCGCTGCGTAATTAATTCTCGTAACTTTATTCCGATATAACTAAATAAGTGTAATCAGAGCTGAAGGTTTCGTTTCGGTCCAACAGAATTGATGAGCTGTACGCAGATCTGTGGATAATATTTTGAAAAAATAAATATACCACGAAACGAAAAAATTAACGGACGAGCTCCCGTTGGTGCATCACGCTGGTGAAGAAAAATAATCCGAACTTAAGTGAGAGAGTAGTAAAAATAGTTTAACTCGTGGTTGATGGTGGATAGTTACTATTTGTGCGTACTGGTTGCTGAGCCCGTCACTGTTAAGAGCCAATACTATCAAACCACTCGTATAGTACTATTCAACGTATAGTACTATTCACGCATACAGTACTATTTACGTGCACCAGTTACTATTTGGTAATACTAGTACTATTCATATTATTACGGTTACTATTGGTTACTATTCACTCAAAAGTCATGGAAGCTAGAACGAGCAAAATGATCAGTTTAAATAACGCAAATTACCATATATGGAGAAATAAAATGAGAGATCTTCTTATGGTAACCAAAATGCATCTACCCGTGTTTGGTGCAAGCAAACCGGAAGACAAGACTGATGAAGAATGGGCTTTCGAGCATAAACAAGTTTGTGGTTATATTCGACAATTTGTCGATGATAATGTGTACAACCACATCTGTAACGAGACTCACGCCAGAACATTATGGGACAAGCTTGAACATCTATATGTCTCAAAATCCGGCAACAACCAATTATTTATTTGACAAAGCTGATGAATTTCAAATACCAAGAAGGTACTTCTGTAGCACATCACTTGAGTGAAATGCAGGCGACTATTCACCAGCTGTCAAATATGGGCATAAAATTTGATGATAAAATTCTCGGCCTTATGGTGCTTGCCTCCTTACCAGAGTCTTGGGAGACTCTGAAGATATCAATAACAAACTCTACACCACATAGTGGAGTTAGCTGGGAATTGAGTTAAAGCTGGGAAGTTTGTTAAAAATGTTGTTCTGTAATTAAGAAATGAGACGTAAAGCACAGGAACTTGACTACAGTCGCTTCCAGATACAGGATTCGATGTTGGACATATCTATGTTTTGAAATGGACAAAGGCGCTTATAGAGGAGACCATAGAGCGATCTCTATATGGACACCGTATTCGTATTCATTATATAATAACTACAGAGGATATATATCACCCACATCTATCTTATTACCGAGAGAGTTGTGCCATCATTGTGGAAGAAGGGGCACATTAAAGGTATTGCCGAAAGTTCAAAAGTGATCAGGAGAAGATCAAGGGCAAAGCAAAGAAAGAAGAAAGCAGTGATGATGAAGCCAATGTCATTGCTGAGTTCCAACTATTCTATCAATCTTGCAACCCAGGAAACCAGTTGGGTAATTGTTAGTGGGGCTACACTTCATGCAACATCTCGGAGAGAAAATTTTTCATCTTACACACTAGACAATCTGGGTGTGGTCAAGATAGCAGACGGCAAACTGTTGAAAGTCGTCGGTAAGGGAGATATTTTCTTGGAGACAGAAAATGGTTCGAGATTAATTCTAAAAGATGTCGTGCATGTACCAGACATGAGATGTCGTGCATGTACCAGACATGCATTCTAATTTAATCTCGGTTGGCAGACTTGATTCTGAAAATTTCTGTAGCACCTTTAGAAATGGTCAGTGGAAACTCACAAAAGGTTCCATAGTGGTAGCTAATGGAAGGAAAGACCCAAAGTTGTATGTGATGCATGCGAAGCTCTCCCGAGATGCTTTTAATGCAGCAGAGGATGACAGTACAGTTGAATTGTGGCATAAACGGTTAGGCCACATGAGTGAAAAAGGAATGACAACTCTGGTAAAAAACAACGTGCTATCTGGATTGGATAAAGTCCATTTAGAGAAATGTTCTGATTGTATGGCAGGTATGGCAGGAAAGCAGAATAGAGTAGCCTTCAAGATTTCTCAGCCTTCCAGAATGAAGAATGTGTTAGATCTGGTACATTCAGATCTGTGTGGACCATTTCAAGGATGAATTTCTTTTAAGGGGGGAAGAACTGTAACAGACTGATTTTCTTTTAGTGTCGGTAATAATGAACTCAAAATCCACTAGGAATTAAAAGGAACATTGCCAAAATGGGATTTAAAATAAACGCAAGCAAAAGTGAATCCACTAGGAATTAAAAGGAACATTGCCAAAATGGGATTTAAAATAAACGCAAGCAAAAGTGTTACCTTCTATATTTTTTAAGTGGATCTTATATTTTGTGCATTCATTTCCTTATTCTTGCAAAATCAGCACTTCTCTTCTTTCTTTACATTAGCTTTAGGATCAAGATTGTGAGACTAATCATATTTTTCTTTGGGACCTTTATTATAGTTACGAACCCTCCTTTTCCTCCTATGGATATTTTGGGTAGAAGGTTTAGGTTGTAAAACAACGAAAACACTTGCTTCTTTCACAGCATTATAAGCAGTTTTTGTCAAACTAAATTGAGAGGGTAGAATATTAAAAAATTGGTGAACATTGAACTCATCAAGAAGGACAATTTTCCTGGCATTAAGTCATTTTTGATAAGCAAAAAACATGATTTCGGAAACAAAATTTTTGCTCTTACAACTTTCTAATAGTCTCCTCCTCATCCATTGCAAGATAGGACTCATGTGCCTTTTTGCATATATAACAAACTGTATCTGGAAGCGATTGTGATTATCTCAAATAATGGAACTCCATCGATTTGAAAAATCTAAATGAAGCAACAACAAACGCGCATCTCATATCTAAAATCAGATATGTCGGAATCGATTTTTCAAATGATATTGTAGATATTGTTGTCAACTTTAGAGATCGCCATCAACCGTAGAGATTGCCATTAATAGATTTTTCAAATAATCTGTCGAAATCGATTTTTTAAATTTTTCGGCAAAAGCCTTAAATGTATAACAGTTCTGAGACGAAGGGAGAAGATCTCAAATGTATCTTTTGATATCGTGGCTAAGATTGTTTAGCAAGTAAGAGGTTTTCTAGAGTGAATTTTTTTGGATGGTTTCGAAGGAGTATAAGGAAGATGATGGTGGCAAATAAGATTCTACAGTAGCTGGGTTTGAGACTTTCTGACTCTTTTAGTTTGTTGCTTGAAGGAGATAGAGATAAAAAGGGCAAGTTAGTAATTTTAGACACCCAGATCATATGCTGTGCATTTGAGCCTACATGGCTTACTTATAATCAGCCTATTCAGCATATTTACTATTATTCTGTAGGTCCCAGCCATCCTAGTGGTAATTCTGATTGTCCATGTAGACAATAGACACTTAATTGAAAAATTTTAAGTGGTTTAACACTTGATTGCAAAACTTTTCTGATCAGGCACTAAAATAGAAAATTTTGAATAGTTCAGGCACCAAATTTATAATTATTTCTATTTTAATTGACCTATTAAACACCTTTAACTTGTAAAATTAGATCAATTAAAAGCTATAAAATAGTCAAAAAAAATGTGAAAATTATTGTGTCAACAATTATATTAATCACATACCAAATTAATATTTCGCATATAATATCCAAAAACCTTAAAATTTTATTGCTAGTATGACAAGGTGTGAAACAATTATAGAACATGAAGTTTATAGTGCTACAAAGTCAATTTTAAAATTTTGGGTGTTGATACAAGATTTTTTTTTTTTTTTTCTACAGTTGAATGGTAAAACTATGTATTCCGCCAATTAAAAATTGACAAAAGGTAAGGGTTTTTAACTCAAATCTGTAACCGCATAACATTTATACATCTTAATTACCCACTAAATTTAGCACATCAAAGAGAAATAACAATTAAATTATGTATAATATTTTTATTAAATAGATGTCATTGCGTGAAAAGTGTAACCCCATTTTTTAAAAATATATTATATAATTTATCGCCGATAATTTCACATTTCACTTACAATTAGTAAGAAAAATCATGAATTGAACTAATGTTGAGCTTTCGATTTCATCAAATCGAAATATTGAATGATCAAAAAAATTGAAATTTTTTAAATGAAAATTGGGGAAGTGTTTTTCTCCAAATATTATATAAAATCAAAGTAAAAAAAAAAATCAAATCAACTCTATTCAGTTTATAATTTCAGGTAGATTTAAAATTTTTTTTGGTGCAACAAAAACCAAATTGATGAATAAAAAAATTTCTATTCTTTATTTGTCTTTTTTTTTTTATAATATTGCCGACCCAAATTCCACATCAAAATCAAAGGAAAATGTAAACAAAATTTAAAATTAACATTTAATCACAAATATCCCGAAAAATATTGATCACAAAAAGTCAAAGAAATCTTCATAATAGCACACCAAGGCATAGTCTGATAGTAAATGCATTACGACCTGATAATAGATCGGGGTTCGAATTATCTTCCCAATGCTCAAAAAAAGAAAAAAAGAAAAAAAGAAATCTTCGTAATATCAGAAGTTCAGAACATAAGAGGTTCCCCAACCCTAGTGAATTGCACATCTGAACCTTCTATGACATAGTACTTGAACAACTTGTGATGGTCTTGCATTTTCCTGGAAAGTCTCCAAAGAGTAATATCATTACTGTGAATTCCCCAAATTTTGCCAATCTTCTCCTTCAATTGGAAGACAGTTTCCTTATTAGGGTTAACCTTGACATTGATTTTGAAATTTGGACAAGTGACTGTGATATTAACATCACTTTGATCGCGAACCGGTGCGACCTCAAGAACAACCCCAGCTATGGAGCCAAACTTATAACGTTTAATGGTGCAGAAATCGAATAATCTAGAATTGTTGTGAAAAAGTGTTTGTCTACATACTGATATGCCTGTAAGTTCCTCTATCTTCTCTTTTAGCTGGCCTATTGTCGCGTTTCTGGACATTGAAATTAGAGGCTTCACTTCTGCTTCTTCTCCATCAATTAGGAATGTCACTTGTTCATCTTCCATGGTTAAAACTAGTGCTTATCTAATCACAAACTGAATTAATAAAATCTCATTTAGTCCATTTAAAAAAAATTAAAAAGCTTAATTAAACATAATTAAATTAGCTTTTGCTGACTATTTAGTTCATTTAGGCATAGCTTTATTAATTTTGTTTCACATTTGGCAAGAGAATGAACAAGTGAAACTTTTTACAATAGGATTCCAATTGTTTGAACAAGATTTCATTTGATTCAATTTTTTCCCCTTTTTTCTGTCATTTCTAATAATATAATATACAAATTTGTGTAGATTTTTAATTTTGAACAAATAATATAATAATTTAAAAATATTCTTGATACTTAAATATATGAGATTTGATTTCGATGAGTAAAAAAAAGGAAATTTTAAAAAAAATGGAATTTTATTCTTGTAAAAAATAAAGAAATTCATTTCTATTGAATTCCAAAAATAGAGTATATAGCACAAATAAGTAAAAATTAATAAAATATAAAATAAAGTCGGATCGGATCACATACCTCAAGCTTAATAGATAAAAGCATCAAGAACCTAAATTTTATTCAAAATAAAAAATATATATGTAAATGATTAGTCCATAAACAATATATATAATCTAGCCAAAAAAATGAAGAATAAAAAAAGAAACATACAATATGAAAATATATTAGGGAAGACCTGTGAAGGAATTTGAAGGTGAAGCTTTTTTTATCAGTATATGATCTGCAAGCCAATTTCTAATACTGAAATTAATGTTTAATTGTGGTAAAAAAATAATACTCCTTCCTTTTTTTACCCCACCTTGACATTTAGGTTGTTACACAATAAAACAGCCCATTCACAAGACAACTGTAAGGGCCCTACTACCAAATGTTATCGCTTGATTTTTCTTTTTCCGTTTAGATTTGCCAATAAATAATATGGAGTTATTTTTAATTAATTAGATTTTCAAATTAATTATTGATGCTAAAATTAGAAAAATCATAATTCTTAAATAAAAGTCTTAATGACTATCTGTTTCTTATTTTTCCTTTTTTTAATTTTTTAATTTTATCGATTAATATTTCGGATCTATACCCAATCGGACTCTAGAGAAGGTCAAAATTGACAAAAAAAAAAAGATAAATACAAAGTATTGATCGATAAAATTACAAATATTAGCTAAATTTGAAAAAAAAATTAAAAATTTAAACTCTTTTTTTTTATTAAGAAAAAAAAAATACATTCACCTTTGTTGCTAATATTGTTCTTGTCAATATGTCAGTGTCATTGGCAAGTTTGTGTAGGATTCTCGTATGATGGAGAAATAATGTAGAGAATACTTAAAGTGTGATGAGCATTTAGTAAATTTGCAACTAATATGATGTCCGAAAAATTAATGATGCATGTTCGATTCTCGTATATAGAATGAACTAACTAACAAAAATGAGTTAATTCAATTCATACCTTATGTATGGTTGCTTTTTTTTTTTTTTTTTTTTTTTTGTAGAGAATACTTGAAATTGTGATGAGCATTTTAGTAAAATTTGCAGTTTTTACTTATATATTGATGTCCGAAAAATTAATGATGCATGTTCGATTCTCGGTATATAGAAATGAAACTAACTAACAAAAATGAAGTTAATTCAATTTTCATACCTTATGTATGGTTGCCCTTTTTTTTTTTTTTTTTTTTATCAATATCCATCCAAAAATCAACTTTTTTTTTTTTTTTTTTTTTTTTATCATATCATCCAAAAATCAAACTCTATTACAATATATGGTAAGTTACATTTATAAAAAGAATCTTATTCATTAGATAAAGTGATACGTAATTTTTAACATGGACATGGTTTTCAAAAAGAATTAATAGGTTTATTTAACCATCTCTCTAAAAAGAAAATTATAATTTGAAATATCAACTCAAACTATTAAATATTTAAAATATTTTTTTATTTTTGTTTTATGAAATAAAATATTTACTTTATCTTTTATATATAAATATATTGTTTTTATTATTTAATGTAAACTAAAATAATGATTCAAATAATACTAATTTTTCATTAAGCATCGATAGTTAAAATTTACCTTTTTCAATACTAAAAATTGTTTATACCATATTTAATTTTTATATATTATGGACTTGATTTGTAGGTTTATAATTTATCTAGACTTAAAATTAATTGATTAGGCCTTTCAATACTGAAAGCCCATAATTAATTAATTTTATGCAAGTATACGGAGTTTAGGTGGATGAATAAAACTGCTCCAAACACATAATCAATCCCCAACAATCAACTCCAAAAACTCAAACTCAAGATCAAACTCAACTATAATTTTTCAAGCAAATAGCAGTTTCAATTTCTTTTATGTTCAATATAATTTCATTTTCCAAGCATTCTCAAATTGTCTTTTATATTCCAATCATTATTAATACATTATTTCAATTTCAAAATAATTTTTATTTCCTGTATAATTTTTCTAGAATTTCTAGTTTCTTTACTGTCTATTAATTTCCAACAGTTAGTGAAGCATTTATCACGGAGCTAAAACCTTCAGTTTTTTTATTAAGAACTTCAGGTGGCGCAATTTATTCTATAGTTGGTAAACTTCAATACCTGGCACACTTAAGTTGTTAGTCAACCGTAATTGTTTTACAGTGCGAATAAAAATTAAAATAAAATTTTATCAAATTAACAAATTAAATTTGATTGAACACTCCATAGTGGCTCTCTTTACTTTTGAGAAAAAATCAAACTAGCAATTAAATTAACCGTTTACAGATATGGAACATAGATTAGTGTTAGAGATAATAGCAGTTCGGGTTCAAAATCAAAATCAACCACTTGAGTATATCTTCTGTTGTAACTAATTTTTTATTTTGATTGGTTAGTTTTGTATTGGTTGTTATAGGAGGTCAGTGTACATAGGACTCTCTTGTATCTATTTAAGCAACTCTCATATCAGAAATAAATAAAACTCTTTTATGGTATCAGAGCGTTGATCCAAATATTTTTTTTTCTCTTTTCTTTCTTTTCTTTTTCGTTTTCCTTCTTCTTTCAGTTCCTATGGCTTCGATAATGGCTTCTGGTAGTACTACAAATATTGTTCATACCTCAGGTCGTTCTCTTGTATCTATCAATGGAAATCAGTTTCCATTAAAACTTAATGCTACAAATTATCCAACATGGAGAGCTCAAATCTCTCCTTTACTCAAACGTCATAGCCTTATGGGTTATGTTCTTGGTATTGTACAGATACCCTCTGCGTTTATTACTCAAGAAGGGAAACAGGTACCCAATCCTGATTTTGAATTTTGGGAGTGGCAGGATCAATTGATTCTTACTGCTCTTCGGTCATCACTCTCATTCTCAGTTATGAATGTGGTTGTTGATGCTGAAACATCGGCTGAGGTGTGGAAGAAACTGCAGGTGGCCTATGCAAATAAATCGGCTACAAGAATCTTATCACTCCGTGATAAGTTATCTTATACAAAATGAGATTCTCGATCAGTTTCAGACTATCTTACTACTGTCAAACAGATTGCAAAGGAATTATCATTGTGTGGAAGTCCAGTTAGTGATTTGGATTTGGTTGTTCAGGTTCTGGGAGGTGTTGGACCAAAATTCTGCGATATCGCTACTGTAATTCATGCGCATGATATTGTGATATCATTTGATGAGCTATAAGATAAATTGTTGGCTCATGAACTATATCTTAAGCAGATGGATCCCTCTTATGATGCTGCTCCAATTACTGCAAATCATGTTCGAAAGTTGAATACAAATAAGTCTTCTTCTTCGTCGAAACATGGCTCATTGAATCGTATAGCAGATGGACCTATGGCAGGTGGACTGATGGCAGGTGGACCTATGGCAACTGGTTTTTCTGATGGCTTCTTTAGAAATAAGTTACAATCTGGTGGTTATCAAGGTTCCAAGATGAGGGTTCAATGTCAATTTTGTGAACGCTTTGGACATACAGTGAGACAGTGTTTCAAGGCTATAAATTACTTTTGGAATATGTTGAATCAACAGCCGCAACGTAATTTTTCTAGCACCCAAGCGAGTGGTGATTCACCATGGTTGTTGGATACTGCTGCTTCGCATCATGTTACAAATGACTTGCAAAATCTCTCACTTCATGCACCACATGAGGGGAATGATGAACTACAACTAACAGATGGTTCAAGTTTGTCTATTACTCATGTTGGTTCTGGTACAATTCCTTTATCTTACAAATTGTGTTATCTTTCCAATGTTTTGTATGTGCCAAAAGCCAAAACAAATCTTATATCTGTTCCTCAATTCTATGATTCTAACCAAGTTTCGGTTGAATTTTTTTCTTAGTTTTATCCTATTAAGGATCAATTCACGAGGGAGGTTCTAATCAGGGGTCTGCTTGATCAAACTTTTCATAAGCTTCATCCGTTTCGAAACTTGAAGTCTTCTGGCTGTCATCATGTTCGTCTTTCGTCTGTGTCGTGCCATCAACGTCTTGGTCATCCCAATTCAAGGATTTTCAATTTTGTTTTGTTGAAATTTTCCATTCCTGTGTCTATTGTTAAGGAAAGTGTGTGTGATCCTTGTCGTTATAATAAAAGCCAGAGGTTAACATTTGGTGATTCTTCCTTAAAAAGTAGTCCTCTTGAACTGATATATTCAGATTTATGGGGACCTACCCTGATTACTTCAATTGATGGCTTTAGGTATTATATCATTTTGTTGACCATTACACAAGGTACATTTGGTTATATCCTTTCAAAGCAAAGTCTGAAGTTTATGAACTTTTTCCTGTCTTTCAAAAGCTTGTCGAAAATACTTTCAATTCTACAATAAAGACCATTTATACATATGGGGGTGGTGAATATGTCATTCTTAAGAAATACTTTTAAAATTTTGGCATAAATCATTTACAAGCCCCCACCTCATACACCACAACATAATGGTGTTGCCGAACGTCGTCATCGGCACTTGGTTGAAACTGGTCTCAAACTGTTTCAAACGGTAAGTTTACCTTCCTCCTTTTGGACCTTTGCTTTTAAAATCGCTGCGTATTTGATAAACCGCATGCCTACACTAATTCTAAACTATTTGTCTCCCTATCAAAAATTATTTGGTCAGGTACCTAATTATTAGTCTCTTCATGTGTTTGGGTGTCTTTGTTATCCCTATTTGAGGCCTTACAAGAAGTCTAAGTTTCATACCAAGTCTGTTCCGTGTGTTTTTCTATGTTACTCTTCAAATACAAGTGCGTACGTTTGCTATAATCTCAGTCAGAATAAGTATATTGAGTCACGGCATGTTATATTTATAGAGAACACCTTTCCCTTCCAAGCTCCACAATCTCAAGAGTCCTTATCTTCGTCGAGTTTGTATAATGTTCCTTCTTTTGAACCTCTGTCCATGACTACTCAATTCGTTCCTACATCAGTTATGTCTGTCTCTTCTGCTGTTCCAAACACAATGCCCACCGTACCCATTCATAACCAACCTATTTCGTTATCTTCTCAAGCTTTATCGGGTTCAACTGCTTCTTCGTTACCACCTATACAAGTTTCTGCTCCTTCTACCATAACTCCAACCGGCATTGTTCCTTCTTTGAATACGACTATAGTTCTTCCGACCGTGAATAATCATCCAATGATTACGCGATCAAAGAATAATATTCGAAAACCAAAAATATTAAATCATGTAACCAAGCACTGTTTTCCTGAAGTACCAAAACCAACTACAGTAAAACAGGCTTTAGCCATTCCTAAGTGGCATACTGCTATGTCGGCTGAATTTAATGCTTTGATTGATAATAAAACTTGGGTACTTGTTCCATCTGAGTCTCCTCATAATCTGGTTGGTTGTAAGTGGATTTACAGGGTTAAAAGAAATGCAGATGGTTCTATACAGCGACATAAGGCCAAGTTGGTAGCTCACGGATACAATCAGAGACCAGGAGTTGATTATACTAATACTTTCAGTTCGGTGGTGAAGCCTGTTACAATTCGAATAGTGCTTACCTTGGCAGTTTCGATTTCATGGCCCTTGATATAGCTTGACATTAATAATGCGTTCTTGCATGGTCCCTTGCAGGAGAAGGTCTTTATGCAAAAATCGCCTAGGTTTAAAGATCTTTCCAAGCCCAATCATGTTAGTAAGTTGCTTAAGGCTCTTTATGGTTTAAAGCAGGCACCGAGAGCATGGTATCAAGCTCTTCGATCGTTCATAGTATAGTATGGGTTTCAGTTATCTCAGTGTGATCATTCATTGTTTCTTTATCGGCAAGGATCTACCTGTTGTTATTTTCTTGTGTATGTGGATGATTTGATTATAACAGGGAATGATTCAAAATTTATCTCTTGATTTGTACAAGCTTTAGGGAGCAGATTTCCGTTAAACCCTCAGACATTGTCATTATTCCTTGGTGTAGATGTTCATAAAACATCGGATGGCTTATTTCTCTCCCAGCATCATTACATTCGAACTCTTCTGGAAAGAGGGAATATGGATGGTGCTAAGGTAGTGTCTACTCCAATTGTCGCAGATAGTAATTTGAAGAAATCAAAATCTGGGTCTTCTGCAGTGGATCCTATTTCCTTTCGAAAGTTGATTGGCGAGTTGCAATACCTTACTTTCACACGACCGGATATTGCATTTACGATCAATAAGTTGTCACAGTTCATGCAACATCCAGACACCTCTCACTGGCTAGCTCTGAAATGATTGCTTCGATACCTTAAGTCCACCATGGATTTTAGTATTCATATAACTTCTCAGTCGAAGATAGTTTTTCATGCCTTTTCAGATGCAGATTGGCAAGAGATCCTTCGGATAAAACTTCAACTATGGGGTTCATTTTGTATTTTGGGAAAGTACCGATAAGTTGGAGTTCTAAAAAGCAACGTATAGTTGCTAGGTCTAGTACAGAAGCGGAATATAGGGCAGTGGCTTCAACCGCAGTTGAAGTTCAATAGGTTAAGTCGTTACTAACAGAACTTGGTTATACGGTACCATCACCAGTCATCTATTGTGATAACATATCCACAATGTATACATGTAAAAATCATGTCTTTCATTCCAAGGATCTTGAAATAGATATTCATTTTGTTCGTGATTTGGTTCAAAAAGGAGATCTTCGTGTGACTCATATATACAACAAATAACTCATATATATATATATATAATAAAAGACATAAATCGAAGTATTATTCAAAAAAATAGAAGAAAGATTAAAGAAAAATAGGCTAGATAGAAAGGGGGTGACCATTGGTGAAGTAAAACTGGAGAAATAGAAATTGGGATTTACGGGTTCTGTTTGTTGAGTGGAAATGGAATTAGAGTAATGAGCAAAGGATTCAAATGTAGTGTTTTTAGCAACAAAATTGGAGAAAATAAAACAAGAATAAGAGGGAAGCTTTCGTGAGATCATGATGGAAACCATGACTGATGGTTCTAGGTAAGAAGAGTAAACGAGATTGAAAATTAGTGTTTACGTACATGGCTTAGGGCTATAGTTTATAAGATAAAATTTGCATACACACGAACTATACATCTAGCTAATCAATAAATGATTTTTAAAATATTATTATTATTATTTTCCTCTCAGTAAATAGTTAGAAATATTTTTTTAATAAAAAAATTATTTTTGATTGATTTTGTATATGGATAAACTCTTATATCGGCTGCGAGTTTCTCTAATATAGAAGTGGTCCCAGTTATATTTAGTTCGATTCTAATTGATGGAATAGATTGTACAAATTCTGTCAATTATTAAATAAAAAAAAATCATCCTTTGAGTCATGCACGTATAAGTAGTTGTGAGCCTATTTTAACCTATAACAAAGCCCCTTAAGGGATGTCAAAATAATAATTCAATTTCATTTAAAATTACCTTTAAATAAGATACTCTAATGAGTCATGAACATAAAATTTAACGAAGTTTAATTATTTTTATCTTATAATTCCAATTTCAATTAGAATTACCTCTAAATAAAGTACTTTAATGTGTCATGGAAAGAGAAATTAAACAAATTTAATTACTTTCTCCTTGTAATTTAAATGTGAGCTTATATATAATTCCAATTTCAATACTTGCACTTACAGGGTGATGTTGTAGAAATTAGGATTGTAACTCAATTATATAAAAAACAATGTCAATTTTATACTTATAATTCTAATAAATTTCTAGTTCCAATTTTATTGGAATTAAAACTTAATTTTAATTATTATCACCTTATAATTCCAATTTCGTCTTGTAATTCTAACTTCAATTATTAGAATTACCTCTAAATTGCGAATCTAATGCTTCATGTACAAAGGAAAATCCAAGAAATTTAATTTTCACTTTATAATTTCAATTTCATCTTATAAATTTGATTTTAATACTTGCACTTATAGGGACTGTTATTCCACAAATTTTCTTGGATAAAAACCTCCAAATATGCAGGAGGAAACCAAAATTGTAACAAAAAAATCAAATCGTCACTTCTAAATAAAATATCCTAATGTGTCATGAAAAAAGGAATTAAAGAAATTTAATTACTATCATTTTAATATTGCAATTATAGGACTAATGATATCTTAATGCTACCAACTTTGTTATATTAGTGAGGATAATCATATTGTAGAATAAAAATCAAAATTGTGTCAATAATTGTAACTCAATTTTTCCTAATAATTCAAGCTCGGGACAAATTTAAAATTAGAGATATTGTAGTAAATGTCACTTTTTGAAACTTATTTTTACCGAATGTCAATTTGATTTTAAGATTTAAATTATTGTCATTTGTGATATACTTTTGCTATTGTCTCCTTTTTTTTATTAGTAGGCCATTAATTTATTAATATTTCATTGTTTTAATATGTTAGTGTTCCTTTTTATATTAATTTCCTATTCCAGTGTTTTAATCTATATTAGTGCTTTTTTTTATTAATTTCCTATTTTCACCATTATTTTCTTTTTTTTTTAATATGTTAATAATATTTTTCTACTACTGTTTTTCCGGCCCTCATTATTTTCTGATAGTTCTTTCTTCTTTTGTTGTCGTCCATTGTTTTCTTATCGTTCTTTCTCCATTTGTTGTCGTTCTTCTCATTATCGGTGTTGTTCCATGGTTTCATTTTTTATTCACAAGGTAAGTTAATTTCTGTTTTTGATATGTTGTTTATTGTTGAGAATATCTCTATCAATTTTTTATATAATCAGTAACTAATGTAGAGATAAAGTAGGACTCTCGATTCTGTTTGAATCGATACAATACAGTATATATGTATACAGTGTATTTACTTGGTTTGATACAACGTATTTACATGGTTTGATACAATGTGTTAATTGATATACGTATATCTATTCTGTATTTAATTTATTTTACAGTATTTATTGATATAGTATATATATAGTATTTACTTGGTTTGATGAAATGTGTTAATTGATGTATATATATCTATTATGTATTTAATCGATTTTACAATATTTACTGATACAGTATATATATATATATATATATACCGTATATACCATATATATCGTATTTATTGTTAATGTTGTCTCAGTCACCAGTCGTCAGTAGCGTTACCTTTTTTATTGTTTCCTTTTCTATTGTTTCTTTTTTTCAGTATTTCTTTTTTTTTAGTGCTTCCTTTTTTCTTTTTCTTTTTTTTTGTTATGTTTCCTTTTTTTGGTGTTTCCGGTGTTTCCTTTGTTTTACTGTTTCCCATTTCTCTTGCAAGATCAGTTTTGGTATTACTAAATTTTTTTGATCAAATTTATTATTATCTTAATAAGTATTTTTTTTTATGACATTTAGTCAAAAGTGAAACCTTAAATCTGATACTTGCTTAAAAGCCCTTTAAAATTATCTTCAATAAGTAAATTGGGTCCAAATTTATTATAGGAATAAAGGTTAGATAGGCCCTTGAACTTGCAAATCAGGATAAAAAAGCTCCATTTTGAACTTTTGGGCCATTTACATCACCAATTCCCATATGGTCAAACCGTGTTGCTACCACAAACTTGAGAAGCGATTGAACGTGGAAATTTAGTTCTCTTGTAAGCTACATAATCTTGAATTGAGAGGAAAAAACCTAACAATTGTTCCCTATAACCTAACGCCTCTTAGGGTCTTACAATTATAAGTAACAGAAAAAAGAAATCTGATGCAAAAGCTGTTAATGGCTATGGAAGAGTAAAAATTTACAGTACAATTTACCTATTTTCTGTTCGGTGTTGTAGGTTGTATGTTGATTGTGGCTGGTTTCTACGCAGTTCTGTGGGGAAAGACGGGGAAATGAAGTTGAAAGTTATTGAAGAAATATAAGCAAGAAAGCAAATTAATGACCTTGAATTGCAGAAGCCTGCAAAATCTAATGGCACTAATGGACTTTAAGCTAAAGGAGAGAAACAGTGAAGCAAGTTAAATCATCTATTTTAGTAATTTGAGTTTTAGTCCTTAATTAAGTAATTAGATAATCACCATTTGAAGTGTGTGTTGGGTTGTAGTTTTAGAAGAGATAATCTATAGGAATAGACCATTACTAGAAACTAAGATTACTCCATGGTCAATTACTGTCAACATTATAAAATTAACAAATTTCATTCAAAAAAACCCCAATTTCATTCATCATTGACACATTACAAAGTAGGGAAAGATTGAGACACATTACAACTTCAATTGGAAAATGTTCAATTCAAGCATTTGCCTATTCTATCTGAGCACAAAATGTGCAGTTCCTACCTATGGCAATCCAAATATTTAAGCTCCTCCTCCTGACAAGCAAATTCACAACTATATGAAATGACAACAAGTAATAAAGAGTAAGTAGAGTATCGTTCTCACGAGTATTGTATATCAAGTATCAAAATTGTGTTAACCTACTATTATCTAAGCGACAATAAGAATAATAATTGTAAAAATAAAAGAAATAAAATAAAGCAATTAACAAAAATTAGTGTTGAACCTAACTATTATCTTAAGCGACAAATAAGAATAATAATTGTAAAAATAAAAGAAATAAAAATGAAAGGCAATAAATAAAAAATCAAGCGAAAGTAAATTGTTGAGAAGAAAACATCAAGGTTTAAAGGTTTAGATTAGGGATATTTTGACTTCATTTGATTCTATCCAGTTTATCGTATTTGTTTGAATAATGCAATTTAATTATTCAAGAAGGAACAATAAACTCTAAATTTCAATTATTCAAGAAGGAGAAATAACTCTAAAATCGCTAATAAGCTTTCTCGATATTTTATTAGCTATTTTAACCCAATTCAATTACCCATCTCTCACCGGCGCAATCAAACATAGATTAAATCATTAAGTACTTATGATTATTCAAGAATCCATAAATTAAGGCCTTTAATTTTATGAAAACCCACCACGAGTCAAACCATCTAACTCTCGCATCAAGTTGTTATTCTTATGAAATTTATTACCATGTTCATATCAAAAATTCTTCTCTCGACAGTGATTAATAAAATAGATCAATACAGGAAAGAAACTCTACTTGAAAGTATTAAGATCAATAATAAATTTTACTTGAATAAAGGAAATCAAATCTAATATTATATTGGAGTTGAATTTAAGCTACATCATATCTCTAGTAACAATATTTAGTTCGACATAGTAAATAAATTAAACTCAATTAAAATTATAAATAATCCCATAAAAAATAATAAACAAGAGCAAGTGTGAAGATATTGTTTAAATAATATTATTAAATAAATATGCATTTTCCTTTTAGAATTTAACCATATAAAATGTCTATCTCCTTTCTAATTAATAGACTTTAGAAAAGAAAAAAAAAAGATATTTCAAAAGGAGAAAAAAAAAAAAAAAAACTTGAACTTAAGCGAAAAAAAAAAAAAAAAAAACTTAGCTAAGGAAGTTCTCTTCTAGTATGGAGGAGCTCATGGAGGAAGTCCTTCATTCTTAGATACTTTTATTAAGGCTGATATAACTTTTTTTTTTTCTTAATATTATTTCAATGTTGATTCTCAAAAAAAAAAAAAAGAAATAGAAAAAAACAATTCACTGAAAAATAGACATGAGTAACATGCAACTTTTCTTTAGTCCAATTGGTTCAATATATTTTCTTTGCTAAAAAAAAAAAATAACATAAAATAATATTGTATATAATTTTAAAAATTACGTCATTAATAAAAAAGATAATTTTTACTAATTAATTGTAGAAAATAGCTAAAAAATTTAATTTACTATACTTGAAAACTTTTATAATTTTCTTTATTTGAATTATTTTTACTTAGATTTTTTCACTAATTTCAAAAAGTAATTTTAAGATGTTATGATATTAATTTTATCTGCAAATATTGGTCTCCTTTCATTATCATTTAACAAATGAAAGACTTGTTTCAACGGCAATATGACATAATGAAATTCAAAAATTCAAATTAAAGTCTCAAAGCCATGCATTAATTTTGTTTGTTGTAGCTGCTGTTGCCAAATGCATCCTTTTTATTTTTTATTTTTTTTATCTCTTTTCTAAAATTGAAGAAGAGAGAAAGAAAGGGAGTGTCTGAATATCAAGCTCAGGTTAGGTGTCTTGCTTTTATCTAATTAAAACTTTGCTAATAGTGTTTGAATTATAAACTCTAATTAAAACTTTGCTAATAAATTAACTGTTGGGATATCCTCCCAAGTCCCACATCGGATAAAGAGGAGAAGTGGATGTTGGGATATCACTCACCAAGTCCACAATCGGGATACAAGACGGAAGAAGTGGAACCAAAATATATAGTCAGACCCAACACGCATTAGTATGAGGCCTTTTGGCGAGGTGCCAGCAAAAACAAAATACGTGAGGGCTTGGCACCCAAAGCGGCATACAAAATATCATACTAATATCGGGGTTGGATGGTACGCGCCGGTCCTATCAAACAGCATTATAATCTTCTATTAGTAAAATAAAAATTATAATAAAGCACACTCTCGCGACGGAAAATGAATATTGAGTAATAAATCCTATATTAAAAATATATCAATTAGTATTATAAAATATATATACTTAATAAACTGGCAAAGATAACATGCGCAAAGCACCGGTAGATTTCGTATGTCAAATGAATTGCTTAAATAAGAATTAGAACTCATATTTTAAATGAAAATTTTTCCCATCGTTCGGCGGAATAGATCAAAATTAAATTTCATTTTCTTTTACTTTCTAAAATTCTACCTAGTTTCGAAAATTAGCTGCCATATCAAACTAGTGATGTTGTTTAGTAGCAGAGTAAGTAAGCAATTAGGCAATGAAAAAAAAACAATCATTAAAAATTGCTTAGTCATTTAGTGGAGACTTATTCAGAAAATGTGTCAATCATTTTGTTTAGGCTAGCAATTTTCATGCATCTGTTGTGTTGCAACACACCTTTACTACCGCGTCCATTGAGCAATGAATTTAATTGTAAATATGTGCCTCACTAATATTTAAAGCTAAATTAAATTAATTTAGAAGCCTAAAAAAACTACAAATCAATTATTCAATCCCATAATTCATAATAACCAGTCGGTGGCGTCGCGCAACAAAACACAATACCAAACACCAACGAACCAGACCCCCACACACCACACAGCCCACCCAGTACAACCCACACCGAACCATAGGACCTACATCAAAACAAAACAACCACCAACAACAACACCACCCACAAGCGGGAATCGGGGAGGGGGAGAGCCAGCAGACGAGGCCAGACAAACAAAAGAAGCAAGCGGGACAGGAAGACCGGCAAAGGGGGAAGGGGAGGAGAGGGAGGGGAGGAAAGAGGGGAGGGGCGAGAGAGGAGGGAGGGGGCAGGGAGGAAGAGAGGAGAGAAAAAAAGATAAAAAAAAAAAAAAAAAAGAAAGAGTAAGAAAGGAAGAGAGCGGCGGGGGCTGCGTGTGAGCGGAGCGCCCCAGGGGTGTGGGACCACACACTATATGGGTGTCGGCTGCGAGAGGCCCGTCTAGTGTGTGAGGTGCCGTCGGCTTGCTCCGCGGTCAGGCTGTTGTATGGCTGCGCGTGTCGCTGTGGGGGGGGTTAGGGGAGGGGCGGGAGGCTGGGGTGGCGCCATTTCGCCGCGGGCGGGCGGGGGGGGGCGCGGGGGGCTCGGCGGGCGGGGGGCGGGGGGGGCGGCCGGGGGTGGGGGGGGGCGGGTCTGGCTGCGAGCGGGCGCGGCGCGGCAGAGTGCCCTTCGGGCCCGCCTCGCGTCCCTCCCGCCTCTCTCTCCTCTCTCTCTGTCATCCTTCTCTCTCCTCTTGTTTGTCTCCCTTTTTCCTGTTTTCTCCTCGTGCCTACCCCCCTTCGTTGTTCGGCTGGCGGGGCGCTTTTCGCTCCCCTCTACGGCTGTGTTGTCGCCTCGGGTGTCGGCTTGCTTTTAGGTGCCCAAAAACAAATCCGTGAGGGCTTGGCCCAAAGCGGACAATATCATACTAATTCGGGGTTGGATGGTACGCGCGGTCCTATCATTAACAGCATTATAATTTCTATATAAAATAAAAATTTAATAAAGCAACTCGCGAGGAAAATGAATATTATAATATCCTATATTAAAAATATATATTGTTTATAAATTATATATTATAAACTGGCAAAATAACATGCGCAAAGCACGGGTAGTTCGTATTCAAATGAATTCTAGATAGAATTAGAACTCATTTTTAAATGAAATTTTCATGTTCGGAATAAATTCAAAATTAAATTTCATTTTCTTTTACTTTCTAAAATTCCTACTATTTCGAAAAATTGCTCCATATAACTAGTGATGTTGTTTATAGAGAGTAAGTAGCAATTAGGCAATAAAAAAAACAATTTAAAAATGCTTATCAATTGTGGATTATCAAAGTGTCATCTTTTGTTTAGGTACAATTTCATGATCTTTTGTTGCAACCACACCTTTACTACCTCCATTAGCAATGAATTAATTAAATAATGTGCCTCTAATATTTAAAGCCTAATTAATTAATTTAAGCCTAAAAAAACTACAAATCAATTATTCAATCCCATAATTCATAAAAATTAAAAAATCGCGTAAACAATAAGAACTATATCTCATATATCTCTGTATATTCTCTATACTATTTTTTATCATTTTTATTTTTATAATAAGTAATAAAAATTATTGTTAATAGTAGATTTTGCAATATAATTTTTTAATAGTGTAATTGATTTTAGAAAAAATTCATTTAAATTTTTTTCTAGAGTTATCTTCAAATACTATTAATAATTTATTATAAGAAAAAAAAAATAAATTAATCCTTGAGTTATAGTCAAATTAATACACGACTATCTATTTTTAAAAACTAACTATGAGGTTTCTAATTTATGATTTCGTTACCACATTGGTCATTCTGTTCAAAATAACTATGTTTAACGATCAATTGAAATTGGTATCTAAATTATAGTAATTGAGCTATTTGACTTAATGATTTTTGTCAATATTTTGATCATTTTCTTGTAATTTTCATTAACACTTTGATGCATTTGTTTTGTATGAAAGAATCAAAGTATTAATTAATAAATTTAAAATTTAAGGATCTCATGTTTAATTTTACTGATTTATTTTTTTCCATTTACTATTTATTAACCTATAAGAATTTTGAATAAATTTTGATTCAAATTAAGTCATTGGGAATATGAATCCTGTGAGTGGGTGTATATGGGACTGTGGGAATCTCAACTCGTTCTTGAAAACTCTCCCAAATTTTTCATTTTGAAAAAAATTCAATATTAATTTACGAGTCTCATCTTGAGTCCTGTTCTAAAAGTAACTATAGGACGAAACTGATTTTTTCATTAAAATCGACTTGTATCGATCTAAGTTCCGTTTCATCCTGTCCATCTCGAAAATCGAGATTCCCATCCCATTTTTTCTTTAAAATTCTAGTTGCTTTTTTTATGAATTTCAAATTATGTCTATGAAAATTATTTCATCTTTTTTATTTTTAGTTTTTTTTATGACACCAATTGCTTGCTAAGGTAGTAATAATACGAAAAAAAGCATTTTTTCTAAATATAAAATGAATCAATTAATTAAATAAAATTTTTAATATATGTTTTTCCTTTGTTATTCTACTATATTTTTTGAATAAATATTAAATAAATAAAAATGAAAAGACTAATCAATACAAGAGAAAATATTAACCTTAATTAATTTGATTACTGAATTAATGGTTATGCCTAATGTTATTATTATTTATTTTTCAGATAATATTCATAATTAAATTAAGTAAGTATCGAATTTAAATCAGTTTAAAGATAACAATAACAAAAATAAAAACAATTACAAGTTAAATTTTATAATATATATATATAAAGTTGTTTTATTATATTTAATTCTTTTATTAACTAGAAAATAACTACTTAAAAATTTTATATTATAATTTTTAATAGTAGGTCATCAATGATTAAAATTAATTATTTGATTATTTTTTTAATTCAAATTTATATAAATGAATTTTGTTTGATTATAATCAATGAATATAATAATTTTATCTTTTTTTTCATCAAAAATAATTTAATAAGACTATGGAAAATTATTGATTCCCAAACTGACTTATGCCATCTTGTCTCGTCTCAAGAAATAGGACAAAATGAATTGGGACTATATACTTATTAGAATCAGATTAACACTATATTTTTTATCTTCACATATTTTGAGATGAGACTAAAAATTATGTAATTCTCGATGCACAACCCCCACAAATACACGTAAAGAACATATGTTATCAAAACAAATCTGATTATCTAAAAAGCTATTCCTTTTAATTTGTCTTTTTCGTTAAAAGAAATATAATCAAAACTTTTTATTTTAAGCAAAATGTTTAATAATCAATTCTTCGAGTATTTTTCCACCAGCAGCGTTAGGTACGCTGTCTTGCTTCTTTGTCTGCTTCTTAATTAATTACTGCTGAGAGCGGATTATATTTGTTAACTAAAACGCTTACAAAACATTTTCCATGTGAAAGACAGCAATTGACTAATTGAATGTATTTTGTGTCTCAGTAAACAACATTTGGTTCAAAATCTGGGCCCTACATCTGCAATTTCAAATCATGATCATCCACTCCCATCTACCTTGATTAAAATATTAGATCAACTCTGTTTATTATCTTTCTTGTAATTGCAGGCAGAGATCTTAAATTTCTTTAGCATTAGGAAAAATCTTAAACTAAATAAGGAAAATACTTCTATTTAATCTTAATTTTAATATCATACACGATTACGGGTCAATAATAGAATATTTTTAAAGATTATGCTAAGATTATATGAAAATTTTTATGGAAAATACTCCATGCAATGTAAATAAATTTTGTTTTTTTAAGAAATTAAAAATATTTTCCATGCAATCTTCATACTTGAAAATAAAATAAAATAATATTTTTAATTTCTTTATTTATTAAAATCTAAAATATCAGTAAAATCAATTTAAAAAAGGCATTTAAGAAGGATATACTCTGTTTTTTTTTTTTTCCTAAGATAAGTTTTGTCATATATTATTTATGTAAAATGATATTTATGTAAAACCTTAAAATAGTAAGACTTTTAGGTTTCATACATTGACTTTACATATTACATAAAAAAATTTGTAATTTATTTTATATACAATTTAAGTTTTTCTTTAATTAATAACTCCCAATAATCATCGTAAGCAAACACAAATAAAACAACATCATATGAAGAAATTAAGGTTTGAGAATAACTGAAATCAAGTGCTGATCCTTGAATTAATTTAATAGTTGTGAATTTTTCTTACTTTGTAAAATAATTAAAATTAAAATTGTGGATTGTATATAAAGATTTGAATTTATTAATTTTTTATATTTATATTCAAATTCAAAATTCTCTTTGATAAAATAGAAAATGCTTCTTCTTTCTCTTTTTTTTTTTTTTTCTATTTCTTTAATCAAGTTACATAAAGTAATTCAAACATAAAATTTTACAATAATTATTAATAAAATTATTCATTCACTTTTTTCCTAGATTAAGATGCTAAAATTAAACATTAACAGAAATAATCACTATAATTATGAATAAAAATTCTTGAATTTCATAACTTTTAATGCTATAGCGCCAAAGTATTAAGTATCTCATACATAGGTATGAGCAGTCACATTGAAGAGTTCCTCAATCATTTTCATTCCAACCAAACGGTTAAGCATTCCCAACTACCTATCAAACTTGGACTATCGACACTTCCTTTCAACTACCATTCCCGCACCACCCACTCTTCTCCTCTATCAATTAGCAACCACCATTATAAGCGCGGTTTTGGTTCACATGGAATCAATCATCCACATCCCTAAATTCTTGAGTCTTACAAAGAAAAAAGAAAAGAAAATTCTCTCTTTACTTTCTTCTCATTTTCTGTGTTTGCAGGTTCAAATTCCTTATGGCTGACTTTGATCACTCATCTAGTGATGATAATATCTCTGCTGACTCTAGAGGTAGTAAATAATATCAGATATATCAATAATAATTCCTTTATTATTTGTCAATTTTCTTTTCTTGCCCTTATGCTATATGGGTTTCTTTGCTGTCTATAGGTTTTAATTGAGGTTTGCTTTCTTGGTTTTCTTGTTCTGAAGATACCCCAATGGAGTTAATGGTTATTTTTTGCTGATTTTTTGGTTTTGGGATTCAAATTGCAGATGAATCTAGCCAGGACTCTAAGCCTGAATTTTCAGAGGATGAGGAAACCCTAATTGTTAGGATGTTCAATCTGGTTGGTGAAAGGTAGGCTCAATAATTCTTTTTCTTTCCCATTATCTATTTTACTTCTTGCCTTGTAATGGCTTGCTCAATGAATGGAAATTGATCCAATTTCTATAAAAAGATTTCATTTTGTTATTTGGTTTTAAAAGAGTGAAAATTTTATCATATATTCATATCCTTTTCGTGCATATGAATTAAAATTAGCTAACTCTTTTCATTTCCATGAATTCTCAATAGAACTAATTCTTGAGATTTTATAACAGAAATCTCACATTTTAACAAAGAATATTTTTCTGTTTGAATATCTGAAATTTTGCTTGAAATGATATTTTGTAGTATAATTTTTAAGATTATTATTAAGCTTGTATTTAATTGTCTATCTTTCCTACTTTCCTTTCTTTTTTCACTTACCTTATTGTTAAAAAATCAATTCTGCAGGTGGTCTCTAATTGCTGGGAGGATTCCAGGAAGAACAGCAGAGGAAATTGAGAAGTATTGGACTTCCAGATACTCTATAAGTCAATGAAAAAGCCCAAAAGAACTGAATGGTTCTTGCTGCTGCTGCTGCTGCTTTTGTTGTACTTTATTATAAGGAGCATCAAAATTTTGGATGTTTTAAGGGCTTACTTTGCCAGGCAAAGCAAAGAGAAGGAACTGCAGTTATGACTTATGATATGTGTTTGTTCAATGCTTCTTTACCAGAAGCATTTTGGTAACTAATGATTTTGTGAGCTTTTGGCTAATCTGATGGTGGATGTAAATGTGCATGTAAAACTCTTTATTGATTGGTTGTGGTGAAAACTTTTATTATTATTTTTTATTGCAATCAGATGATATTATGACAAACAAATTCATAGTTTGGTCTTGGTTTGAGACATGGAAAGATTCAGTCTAAAAACAAGAATTTGATAAGCTCTAATCAAATTGGGAATTTAGAATAAGAGAGAGAACTTGAGGCGAGAAACTCAGAGGCAGTTTATTGATTATGAACAAATCAGAACAAACTAACAGATGACAGAAATGTCTAACAAACATTGCGGAGGTGGCAGTCTTAGGCTAAGGTCCCCTTCCTCCAAACGCAGCGTTTCATCCATTCACTTCAACCTAACAAACGTTGTCGTTTCTGCAATTACATTCTCACTTCATAACAACACCTCCTTAAGAAATCTTTGACCTCAAGGATTGCAAGATGGAAACCTCAACTGAATGTGATTTGCAAATTCCCATGTGGCATCTACAGGAGAAGAATTGGCCCAATGAATTAACCACTGGGTGGTACCTTGATTGGCCCTTTTAACAGTTCTTCTGTCAATAATGGCTTGTGAAAATGGAGCTCAAATTGAGGAAGTTGAGAAGAACTAACAGATGAATGAGCTATTTTACGAGGGAACTAGGAAAACGTTGTGGATTTGAGCTTCATCTGGTAACTGAAGTTTGTAGATACCTTGCCAATATAGTGATACAATGCTGCATGTAAGATTTCAATTTCAAATACACCATGTCTCCAATCTGAAATTCCCTTTCACCGTGATGTTTGTCAACTTGCATTCATTCTATAAGAAGCTTGTTGTAGTTGCTATTTAAGGAAAGTGAATTGTATCTTCCCTCTCCCTATTATACATGTCCACATCTGCTACTTGAGATTCATTTGGAAAATAAAGTAAATGTGGAGGTGCAGAGATGCCATATACATAAGTCTTGAGAATGAGAAATATGATAGTAGAGAGAGACAAAAGGTATTGTACCAAAACTCTGCAAGTGAGAGCCACTAATAACAAGTATGAGGAAGGTGACCAGCCGCACCCTAAGCAAGTTTCAAGACATCAACTAAAGAGTGGGTAATAACCTCAAATGAAATTGTTACATCTATTCAGTCATCCTTAGAAGAAAAAAAA
Source organism: Jatropha curcas (assembly GCF_014843425.1). The sequence continues at coordinate 821,391 of NW_023591619.1, read as the reverse complement.
TTTGAACATCAATATCAAATAATAATATGATCCCCTTCTGATAATTGTAGTAGTTGACCAGAAAAAGAATGTAACATTAAAATACATAAAAAAAAATACAAATTTCAAAATACACTAAGATTTGGTTTGGTTTGTATTTTTTTATGGATTAATTTCGTTTAATTTTTTCAAATTGCTACTTTAAATTTGATTTGGTTATTGCTTTAAACCGAATCAAATCGTCGCACGAACAGCCTGACCTCCGGGTCGAAAAGTAACTCAAAAATATGAATCATTTAAAAGATGATCTTTTATTGAATGGATTTAGAGGACCGCTGGATGTGTTTACCAACAATATTCAATAAATGTATTTCAACCGTTAGATTAATTGACAAAATTAAACAAGTACAGGTCAGCTCTAAGAAAATCGATTGAATGGTGCCCTAATTTATTCACTGCCGTTTTCCTTCTTTAAACAAGAACCAACGTGTCTCTCCGCCATCTCCTAGAAGCAGCAACAAACAGGTGAGCTCTCTCCTTCTTCTTCTTTCTTCTTTTCCATAATCCATCATGCTTATTTACGTTTTGTAGTAGTATACAAAATTTTATTTACGTTACAAATATTTTAGTATTCAAAATGGGCAAGAAGCGAAAAATCAGTGAAACAGAGGTCACGGCCCCTTCAAAGAAGGATGAAAGTGCTCCAGAAAGGCCTCAGCGAACACTCCTTGGCTGGAAAGACAATGGAAGTGAAGTTAAGGAAACTGAAACTCAAGTTTTTAGGAACAAAGAGAAGGTTTTGGTCACATGTTCGCGCCGTATCAATTACAGGTAGAAGATTTTAACTCTTTTTCCTTCTTATATTTCTGGGTTTTAAATCTTGCAGTAAAACTATTTATTGTTACAGTGAAATACTTTAACTTTTTTCCCTCTATAAATTTATGGGTTTTTGTTTTCATGCACTGTTTTTTATTGTTTTGACATGTATATTGATAAATTGGTCAGGTATCGGCACTTGATGTTGAATGTGGTGTCTCTTTTGCCTCATTGTAAGAAGGATAACAAAGTTGAGTCCAAAAGTAGTAAAGGGATGGCACTTAATGAACTTGTTGAGCTGAAGAGTTGTTCTTCGTGCTTATTCTTTGAGGTGATTTTTGAATAAATTTATTTTTGTAAGTTTTGATTTATCGAAATTATTTTAGTTGGTTATAGAATAATGGGTTCATTTCATATGTGTGTTCCGTGTTTATTGCTATAAGTATTGGAGAATGCTTGTAACATGATAGTGGTTTCATTTGCAAATCTGCTCCTTTTTTATTTTTTTCATGGCCTGGCAATTTTGAAAGCTGTAGCTTTATGTTTTTGATAAAATACCATATTGCCTGACAAATATGATTATGTTGCCTTGATGTTAGGACTCACACAATATTCTGTATTTTGCAGTGCAGAAAACATAAAGATCTTTATTTATGGATGGCCAAATGCCCTAGTGGTCCATCAGTGAAGTTTTTGGTTAATGCAGGTAATATTTTCTTTTTCGAGTCATGTGTTGTTTTCATTGGCATTTTCTCCAATAGGGATTAGTTGTGTTCATCTATAAGTTTTTCTATCATTGCAAATTAATTAAATTTATTTATTAGTTCCTATGGTTATGTGTTAAAAGGACTCAATCATCATAAGTTGTTTTTTTCTGTTCTTTCAGTGCACACAATGGAAGAATTGAAGCTTACTGGAAATCATTTAAAAGGGTCACGGCCTCTGTTGACTTTCTCATCTAATTTTGATAAAGATGACCACTGGAAACTGTTGAAGGAAATGATAATCCAGGTGTTTATATTTTGTTTCCCCTCTTTGAATCAACGTTTATTCACACTATACCTTATAATATGGATGAAATGGCTGTTTACTTATTTTCTTAAAGAACAAAATTTAAAAAATTCATACATGTTTCCTAAATATCCCAGCCAATAGCTAAGTTGATCAAGAAATATTCTCAATTCAAATATGGTAGCTGCAGTAGTGAAATATTTTAAATGCCTCTCTCTATCTCATACACAGAAACATGTTAATAGCTTTGTCCAGCGTAATTAGGGAAATCATCTTGGTGGATAATTAGTTTGTGGATTCACTGATCTTGCTCTGTTACTGGCAATGTTCTTCAAGGCAATCTTTTAAGTTATATGCTGATTGTGAATACCTTGTGAAATCTATTAACTACACATGATAAATTTTTATTGCATGGAATCCCAAATCACTGAATATTCTCGTCTCAGGTTTTTCAAATTCAATTGAGCTTTCTTTGCAAATTACATTCTGCATTGATTGCTAATAGTTAAATGTTGTTTTGTTATGTAGGTATTTCTGAGGTGCTTTCATATGCTACTTAAAGTATTTAGTTTTTTGTTTGTTTTTTCTTAGATATTTGGAACACCAAAGGAGCACCGGAAATCTAAACCTTATCACGATCATGTCTTTGTTTTCTCCATTGCTGATGATCACATATGGTTTCGCAATTACCAGGTAATTTGGACCTCGTTTAGAGTTTTGTGGCCTACTTCCCTTGGTACATTCTTGAAAAGATACGCAGTAATAGAGCCTCTAAAGCTCAATGATAATACCTTCTATTCCTGTGCATTGTTATTTTACACTATACATTAAGTTGTTATCTTACATAATGACAAATATTAATAAGTACCTTCCCATCCCTCTTTTGGGGCCCTGATGAGCTGGAACTTTACATGGTAAGGGGATTGAATTCTGCTGTTTGTTTTGTGGCGTGAACATGTTGCATGCATCTTAGTTATAATTTCTTTCTTTTGGGAGAATATTTGTGTTGTCTTTCTTTAGTATATGAATAAGTTTGTCTAGCTGATTGTGAATTGTGGCATTAGTTGTAATATGGATTGTAATATGGGTTCAATTGGAGTGCTGCATCTTATGCATTTCAATTTCTTAGTCCGGGATTTCCTTATCAGTAAAAGGGTACTGGACAAGAGTATTCCATTATTAGATTGCTCAAATTTGAGTATTTGTCTTCAGAGTTCTTGACATATGTCTTTGTCCTGAATTATATATCGATCGATCCATGTCCTGGCCATGTCCTGGGCGTGTACGCTCTGCAACCAATTAAAGAGTCCATTTTAGTTGCAATTGTAGGATGCTTGATATCTCTGTTCTGCTAGTGGCTAGTTGATGTGTTCATTTGTTTTCATTGTATCTTTTATATCGTTGCATGGGCTAGCTTGAAATGGGAGGATCTATAATGTGGATATAAGAGGCCGGTAGTTGCCTTACAATGCTGTTAATGGCATTGTCAGATGTGATGCGAAAAATAACTTGTGAATCTTGTCCACTTAAAAGTGGCATCCATCATAGTGAAATCAACACTATTGAACAATGGTGTATTGTGTTATTTCCAAGGACTATCATCTTAGACAGCTAATGGGATCTTTACTTGCTATTAGACCATGCTACATATAATTGCTGATGATGATGGTAGAATTACTTTTCTTGGACTTTATGGATGCTTTTGAAGATCCAGGATGATTCTACACCGAGTATTTTTATGCTACATGGTCAATGGTGTTCAAAATCATTGTTTCTTACGATCATGAAGCTTCCTCTTTTTGTTTAATCATAGAAGTCCGTGCTCATTTTTGTTATTCATTTTTACAGATATCTGTACCTCATAACGAATCAGATAAAGTTGCTCGAGGAGGCCTTGACAAGATGACACTTGTTGAGGTTTGCATTGATTTGTTTTAGATTTTTTTTTATATTTTTTTTAAGTGAGCAAGCTCTTTTTGGTGGTCTGACAACTTGGAAAAATGGCTATATACAGGTTGGTCCACGATTTTGCTTGAATCCTATCAAAATATTTGGTGGCAGCTTTGGAGGCCCTACACTGTATGAGAATCCATTCTATGTATCACCCAACCAGGTCAGAGATTTTTAGTAGCTAATATTGGTTTTGGCACATAAGCAGCATAGCATCTGTTTAGTTAGCTTCTTGGAGAAGCAGTTGATGCTTACTATTACTAAATTAACTTAAGATGTCTATTCTTATTGCAAGTAGTATTTGATGAACTATAATGGAATGTAATATAATGTAATCAAAAGCATTTTTATTTCGTTACAGCTTATTAAACGTAGCATAAGTATTTTTGGTTTAACTATTAAACCATAAAACATCTTGCTAAATGTAAGGTGTCTTATGTAAAAGAGTTATAACATATGAATGATAGTGCAAGCTAAGCAATTCCTTTTTTTTTTTTTTGGTTTTCATATACTCAACTGCTGTGATCATAACCCCCTGTTTGTAGTTTTCCATTTAATAATATTTTGAAATTAACATGGCGATGCTTCTGCTCTTGATACTTCCAGATTCGAGCATTGGAGAAAAAACAGAAGGCTGGGAAGTATGCAAAGAAAGTCAAAGCCAAGAAGAGGAGGAAAATGCACGAGATGTCAAATCCTTTGGAGCCTGATGAATTTGCAGACATGTGGAGGGAATGAAAATTCCTAATACCAGTTTTGTTTTTCCTAATACCAGTTTTGTTTTACTTAATCATATTGTATCGAGCGTGATTTTGTCCGCCTTCTGTTGTTCTCGGCTTTACTTAGTTAAAAGATTTACCCCCATTGAATGGTAATCAGATGAAAATTTACAGAAATATGCCAAAATTATACTGCCTTGTTATGGGTTGTGGAGTTGTGCACATATTTGTTAATCTGTTTCCCATTTCCCTTCCCTCCTTTGTTTTGGCAAATATAAAAATATCTATGTATTCAAATTTTGATTTTATCCTTGTAATTTATGATTGCTGGTTTAAAGGCTCATTAGAAAGTCTACTGTCTTAACAATTCAGAAAGTTGTAGAATGTAACTTGTCACGTTCCCTAAAAATTAAATGACTCAAAATTTACATTGAAGTAATTAACTCATTGGATTATTACTTACCACTCCTTCAATTTTATTAAATTTACTAATTTTATTTTCTTTTCCATTTAGATAACACTTTTAGAAAATTAAACGAGTATTATTATTTTATTTCAATTTTATCTGTGTATCCTTATTTGGATATTTGCACTTAATTATATTTGAAAAAGATAAATTAGTTAATTATCTTTATTTTTTAAAAAATTGATATGATTTGATCTTTTTCTTAATTCTGGTGAAAAATCAAAAACCGATAAACTTAAATGGAAGGGAGGGAATACTTAATATGATTAGAATAAATGCAGAACTAACTGAGTTAAAAATCTAAATTTATGATAGTTATGGATAAATAAGGACCAGCATTTTTTATAATATTACTAATATCCAATTATTCTAAGTAACTATACTGATTTATCCCTAAATTTAATTAGTAATTTAATTAGTTATAATTGTATCCTCCACTAAACTTACTCAAAATTTTCATTAATTGGTTAATTAAGCGTTAAACAGGAGCTATGAGTTCAATACCATAAGCAAGTGCGGCAAACAGTTGTATAACTATTTTGTATGAATGACACAGAGAAATCCATTGATCCTTTTCTTTACAACTTGATAGTTCTAGAAAATTATTAGTGATTGAAAGGTAATCTGATGGTTGAATATGGAGAAGAGGATCAAATAATATTAATTTTTTGATATTTAGATTTTAAGCATTTTTAAGATAAATTCACTCGGAACCTTAATGATCTCGTATAGCTGTAGACATTAACGAGCCAGGAATTTTTTCTTGTGAGGCGAAAATATATTTATCATTTCATTTGAATAAATATATATAGCAAAAGTTTTTTAATGAAAATAGTATAAATAATCACAAAATATTAAAGATACTTGTTTCAATAGGAAATAATATGATTTCTTAAATTTTTCATACTAAAAATTACAATGAAATAATTACTATTGCTTAAAATTTTAAAATATTATTATAATTTTAAAATTCAATTTCCATTAAATTAAAGTATTTTTCTGAGCAAAGATAGAATCAGTTTATGTGTTATATTCATTGATATTCCAAAATATCCGTGTACATCATAAGATAAACATAATCCATAGTCCCTAATCCCTCTTTGGGCTCCGTTTTTGTTCAACATTTTTATTTATTTATTTATTTTTGGGTCACTCATGCTTGCTAGCCCCTCTTTGAATTCCACCATACTTGCTCGCCTTTTCTTTTTTTTTTTTTATTCGTCCTTGTTTGAGATCAATGCCCGCTTTTGCATTTGATCATATTTGTTCTTCCCACTTTAAGCTCAACCATGTTGGCTTGCCTTTCTTTAGGCTCAGGTTTGGCATGCTTGCTCAACATTCTTTAGGCTTGCTTTCTTTAGGTCCAACCTTTTTTTTTTAGAGTTTAGCTTAGATAATCAGGTACTTAGTCTTTTTGCCCATTTAAGACTTGAAGTGAGCTACTAAGGCTATTAAGTTATTCACCCATTTAGGGTTCGATATAGCGAGCAACAAACTCTAAAGTTTTTCATTTGCCTAGGATTAGACACACGTTTCCCCACTTAACGCCCAGGGAAAGGTGCATGAATTTTGTAAGGGTTCTGAAAAAACTTAACAAGTTAGATAATCTTTTTCCTATGACCTCAAAAAAATAACTATGAATAATAAAATATATGGACATTGCTCTCTTTTTTATTTTATCAAGTTTTTTTTATCTTTATCTAATGGTACCGTAGAGTTTGACCTGAGTGGCTTCTTGCTCTCTCATTTGAATGGCTCAACAGTGGCATCTTGACAATTATCATCCTTGGACTTGCACTTTAGAGACTCCTTTAGGCTTCACTTTAGATTAATTACTCTATGTCCTTCAACTGAAAAGATGCCCTTATATAACGTCTAATGTATTTCTAGAATATACAGTACTTCGTCTTGTCTTGCTATGTGATGGTGTGATCGCTCATCCTCCTGAGGTAGTTGAAATGGACTCTACTTTGATTCCACCAAATTCACGTTAAGATCTTTGTTCTACTAGCATCGAGTGGGTTGTACTCTTATCTATTCAGCCCAAGTGCTCGGGTGAGAAGTGTTGCCCAGTTGGGTTCTGATTCCTAAGATTGCATCTATGAGGTGATGAGATATTTTGATAGTAAGTGGTTGCAGAGTTGTCAACATTTTGATGAGTCGCTCCAAAACAATAATAGAATTATTGTAGGCTTGAGTGAGGCTATTGCAACATAGCCATCAATAGCTCCCATTAGAGTTGCATTGCTTCCATTGTCTCTAAGAGAATTTACAACTTCAACTCTTTGACCACTGTTGTCATGTCTTCAATATCGGCATTATCTAGTGTCTTTTGCATAGGGATTTGTGGATATTTACATGATTCAAAAAAACGAGGTGTTGTTTCATGCTCATCACATTAGTTAATGTGGTAATTCTAAAAAAATATTAATGATTAAAAGTAATTTGATGGTTGAATATGGAGAAGAGGATCAAAGAATATTGATTTTACGATATTTAGGTTTTAGACATTTTTAGAATAAACTTATTCAGAGCTTAGTTATCTTATTTAGGTACTATGAATAGGTTAAGCTAGAGTAGTTGTTAAGCAATCTATGAAATTTTAAGGATAGATAAGGGATAAAGAGAGAAAATCTCTCCTCATTGGTGGCTATTACAAATATTTAATTGGAAAATAGTTGTAAGTTCCTCTAACCTTGGCTAAATAACTCTTAGGGCCTCATATTATAGTTAAGTCCTTGTATGTTTTACTATTTGGTCCTTATTTTATTTATGATTTCATCACAACTATGTGTTCTTTTTATCAAAACAAATACATAGCAATAGAATCTTGTTCATTCAAACAGAATCTTATTCATCTAAATAAAATCTTATTCCCCTTTAATATCTAATTTATCAAAGAAGAATTTTTTAAAATTATGTCCTGCAAAATGTTTCAACAAACATTCATTTTCTGCTATTAAGTATTATATTTTAAACCATAATCAAATTCATAGTTAATAGAATAAAATAATAAACTAACCATTCAGAGATAAAAAGGCGGAGACCAAGATAAAAAGGGCGGACGCCGACTCTTTCTAAATGTTTTACTTTGTTAGTGTCATTGAGTTTCATCTTGTTATTTTGGGAGGGCAACCGGTCTCATCTTGATGAGTAGAAGCAACCCAATTGAGAAATCAAAGTATTGTATCATTGCAATTTCTTTGTGCTTTATAATTCGCAATTCCAAGTATGATTGTTGATATATGAAAGTGCAGTGACCCCTTTAGATATATAAATAACATAAAAATAAAAATATAATTTTATTATTATATGGTATTGCTAGAAATTTCATACAATTTATTTAAAGAGTGATCTAATTTAACATTTATTAAAAAAAATATACTGAGTATTTAATAATTTAATTTATTAAAATTTATAAAAGCCTTCTTGAGAAAAGCAATGATAGCGCATTAACTGGAAGAAATAAAAAGAGACTTCGGAAAGGCATTAACTGTAATTAAATAATAATGTGGTGTGAATTTTTGGATTGTTTGGTTACAATGTCATGATGATAAATAGTCATAGAGATGGAAGCAAAATTGCCACATACATGTACGTAATTGCTTTATTAATGAAATGATCATGTAATTATTTAAGCTTTAATAATAATTACTTGGTATCTTTATAGAAAATAATGTACTAGCTTCTACTGCCTTAATATTGAGTTTGTATATGTCACATTGATGCTAAACATTACTATTTGAGAGATGAAGTTCTTTTTTTAAAGTCATTTGATGTTTTTTAAAACATAATTTTGCGTTTTTCTTAATATTTGTTGTTTTAGTACGTATATCGCTCTTTTGATATTCTCATTCTGATGTTAACTTATTTGAAATGAATTATTTTATTTTATCTAACATGATAACGCAAGTCAATTCTATTGATAAGTCTACTGCTTTACTTTCAAGTATATTTGTGATACTTTCACTAGCAAGAATATCTCGATCAATTTTTCATTTTGAGATTGCTAATTAGATACTATGATTTAATTTAAATATTTTTTTATACTATGATTGCATTTTTATAATTGCAACTAGCTAGGGAGATACTCTATGCATGTTTTATTAGACAAGAAATCTGAAACTGTTTTTCATTATACTGTGTGGATATTGAGAAAAAATTATTTATGGCTACATTCCTTTAGTTTGTGAGGACCATATTTTATTATTATTATTATTATTAGTAGAGAATTTTAAGAACTATGCAAGTTTACCAAATTATATCTTAATCGAATAATACTTAGAACTACACTAGAAAAAGCTAAGTAGCTTTGACAAGGTGAACAAGGCAATAAGCAAGTTAAAGGTTGCTGACCCTATCAAGTGAGTATTTAATGCTAAAAATGCAGTTAGAATGCATAAATGAATCGGTTACCCGAGCCTTGGCGCTCATCACTACCAAGCCGGGTGCTCATCGCTACTGAGCCACAACACTCATTACTACCGAGCCACGGCGCTCACCACTATCGAGCCACGATGCTCATAACTATCGAGCCGGTCACTCATCACTATCGAGCCGAGCACTCATCACTACCAAATATCAGTGTTCTTCACTACTGAGCCTCATCGTTCATCAGAGTTTATGTGCTTATAAAAGAAAGAATACCCGAGCTTAATCATCTTTGAGTCTTAGTGCTTATCATTAACCGAGTTCTATCATCACTAACTCATTTCATCATGAAATTGGACATAAATATTCAATTTTTATTGGGGAAACATTTGATAGAATAAAATAATAAGCTAACCACCAAAGATAAAAGGGCGGCCAAGATGTAAATATCTTATCTAAGACATCTACACATCAGTTATTAGATATAATGGAGATAAAATCTCCACTATATCAAGATTTATGTCGGCAATAATCTTCATTTATAGGAGACCTTACAGACCATAAAGAAGAGGCCAACATTCAGATCATAGATCAATTTTGAATCTATCAATAGTTAATCAAAATGAGAAAGTAGAATTGATAAGGTGGAGGAGGATTATGAAACAATTGAAAGTCATTATAGTCTAACTTATTAAAAAACTTCATTTAAATTTGTGAAATGAGTTGTGTATAGAATTATCTATATAATATATAAAAGGAGAGTAGTTTGTTTTACATGGAAACCAAATGTAAGTATCACAATTTACCATTTGACAGTATTTTGGATTATAAAATGACAAATGTTAGAATTCTAAATTAAGTTATTGGACTGATTTTTTTTTTTAAAAAAAAGTTAAGTTTATTGATAATTGATCTAATCAATATGTAACCTAGAGCTAACCTCCTCTCATTTCAATTTATTTATCGTAGTTTTCATTAAAAAAAATCTCTCTTTGATGGGAAATAATCTCAGAGTACGACAAAAATGAATGACTTACCAAGACTACTGAATATGTTTTTAGTTGTGACGAGAGTATTTCTTATCATTCATTAATAAAAAAAGACACAAAAATAAATTTAAAAAAAACACTTATTTTTTCTTGGTAATAAAATAACACCTTGATTGATTAGCTTGTTGTATGAATTAGTCTCATGTACCAGGAGTTAGGTGCGCGGACGGGAGCGTACGAGATATGATAGTTTTTAAAAAAGTAGAATATCCACACACTTAGGACACACTACGATAAATAAGTATAATACGTTAATATTTTAAATAAATAAATAATCATTTATAATAAATCATAATCATAAAATAAAAAATATTAATTTTTTATTTTAATATAATTATTTAAATTATTATCATTATTAAAAAATACATTAATAGTGTGTGCATTTCTTAATGCGGGTCATACATTAAGAAGAGACATCTTAATAAATATAATGTTATAGAGGCCAAACGAATAAATGTAACATTATAGGTCACACAATAAACTCAATGCCACCTACTCGTTTATAGAAAATAAAACCAATAATTCAACTTGAAAAGCTTATGAGTAACTTAAAAAATTAAAAAAAATAAAAATAAAACTTAACTTTTCAAATAAAAATATTATTCATAAACAAGCTTAAAAACTTAATGAATTTTGAGCTTTATACTGTTCTCCAATTCCAACTGAAGCTACTTCCAAAACTCAAACTCGATCTGCGTAATGTTGAACCATTCTCAACAACTGCAATCTTTTGACTACCATTCATCAAATGATCAAACACACGATGAGAGTTGATAGATAAGAAAGGTCTGAAGGCGGCTACCGTCAAATTGATTGAGAAAACCATTAGGATAGAATCGAACAGTCATCTATCTTATTTATATATTACAAGATAGCCTTATCCTCTTTAGTTTCTCCTCGGGACTTTCAATTCCCACTTCTTCTACGTCTTGTAACTCTTCGTTTCTGACCACATCCCCAAAATAAAGGATTCTTATATTATTGGCCGATCTGGTTTTTAATTCATTTTTGATACGGTGAAACTAACAGAATCCAACTAAACTTACCAGTTTTTCACATGTATTCTTATACTTTTGACAACTGAGATTAATCTTATTTTGCATTTGTAGTACACTTATAGAACTTTTAAGCTAAATTTAAATTTATTTTACCTATTGAATACTCTTTACAGTAATTCAGTTTTGATTTCAATTTGTTTTGATCTTATATATTTTCTCTGTTCTATTTTATTTATATGGTTTGACAAAACATATATATTAAGAATTTAAATAATAAAAATTATTCAATCTTTTTTAACCCTTAATTATTAATAAAATTTTTTCATTTAATGAACAACCATAAAGGTTATGAGAGAAAAAAATAATTATTTAAATGTATAAATTTAAAAACTTTGCAAATATTTTGAAATATAAAAAAAGGAATAACAAGCAAACAAAATGGACAGAAAGAGTAAAATGAAAAAAATTTATAAACCAAATTAATTTCATCCAAAAATTAAGTTAAAATTAAAATTAAATCAGTTCGATTAAATTCATTTGATTGTATAAACAATTTTATTTTATTTTTATAAAAATTTAATTTATTTTTCAGGTTGAATTTCTATCATATTGAATATGAATTACATTTATAATATCTGCGATCAGTCTGCTTTGAGTTTATTATACTTGAGTTATATATCAATACAACATAATATTAATAATATTTATTGAATGAAATTATTTTATTTTATCCATTAGATCAGATTAGACGGTGAGTGCCTAATAAAAATAAAATATTGGATAATGAAAAAACTATGCTCTTACCATTTTTCTTTTGTGGATTTGTTTCTCTCTTGAGCGGTAGTTCAGTAGTTTCCTTTTTTTTTTTTTTTTTCCTTTTTTTGTTTTTTTATTAAAATTTTATTATTTTCAGATTATCTATTTATTAATCAAAATATTTTTTTTCTTGTATGTTTAATAAATAATATAACTCGCGTATTTAACTTATACAACTATATTCAAGTGAATTTTATTTATAAAGGTCAAATTTTAAAATTTAGAGTCATTGCTATTGAAGAAATTTTATCTATTACCATTCTTCCTCTCATATTAAAAAAATATATGCAATTATATTCTTTGGCTTAAATATTGATTTTGACAGTTAAAATTTCAATAAATTAATAAAATGAGGAAAGAATACATTTACTTTCAATAAATTTCAATAAATCATTTTGAGTAATATCAGAGAAATAATTAAATTACTTTCCTCGGAAAAAGAGAATATATATATATATATATATATATATAAATTAATATATAGTGCAAAAAATAATTAAAAAAATTTTCTATGCAATTTATATATATATTAATATATAGTGCTAAATTAAAATTAATTAAAAAATTTTATCTATGCATTATAGGATTTTTAGCCTCAGTTTACATTTGATTAAGGTTGTCCATCTGTCATGTCCTACCTTTGCCACGTCGAAATATTTCAATATCAAAGATAAAGTTGGGTGCAAATATAATATTAGAATTCATGCAAATAGAAATTTTTTTTCAGATAAAAACAATATTATCAATTATCCACTTTTTTATCTAAAATTTGACAATTGCTTCAAAACCCATTCTTCAAATGGCTTCAAAGTTGCCTTCTTCCGCTTTCTTCGCACCTAAGTTTCGGTCTTTTAGTAAGGTTTGAAGCATAGTTATTAAATTGTTGAGTCGGTTCAATCCGTCTTCTTTAGCCATAAATAAACCGGTTTAATTTATTTTTCTTTATAAAAATGATTCAAAAGCAAAATCAATTTGGTTTAAAATTGATATATTTGCCTCTTGGCCAATCCACAAACTATAACACCAGAAATGCTGCAGTCTGCAAAATTGGTGATGCTATGTGAGACCTTCACTTCTTCTCGCCCAAGAGCTCCATCGTCAGCAGAATTTTTTTATCTGACATTTATTTTTGGATTATACAGACATCAAACACACTCGGGTGAAAAAGGGGTTTCAAGAAATATCCCAAAGATCACTAACCCATCAGTAAATTTTTCAATTTAAAGTTTTCTATAATAAGAGAAGAGTTAAATTTGTCTCCGTTCGGCAATAATTTTTTAGTTGACTTTTAACCTTGTGACCTAAATTTATTAATTGTAGTATTTTTAAAGGTTAAAGAAGTTTTTTTTATCAAATATTAACACTCTAATCTAATGTTTAGTGTTTCATAAAGAATACTTAATTTTTTTTTGACAATTATATTTATTTTTTTCTTGAATTTAACTAATTAAATAGTTGATGTCATTTTTTATCATTTTAAATTAAATAATTATTTTTACAAAACACTTCTAATTTAAACTATTGCTATCTACTAAAAGCTAATAGCTAATAGATTAGTGAAACAACTAGCTACCACAACAACTAACGACTAATAAGATAAATAGTATAGTCGAACAGACTTTTGTCAAATAAAAAATTTTAGTTTGCTATCCTAATTAAATAACTAATCAAGTTGATTACAATAATTAACTTGAGCATCTTATAAGTCGAAGAATGTATTTATTATTGTTAAATATATAGTTTGAATAACATTTTATGAATTTAAATTCATTTGTTTTGATTAATGAGATTTTGATCGAAATTTCAATTCAATTTGAAGTACCATTAAATTAAAATTTATTAATATTAAACTTTATTAAAATAATAAATATTTTTATATAAAGTTTAATAGTAATCAAATGGGATCGAATGAATTTCGATTATCAAAAATCTGATTCAAATCAAATTCAATTATGAAAAATAATAAAATCCAGCTAAAATTGAGTCAAATATAGTCTTTAGTCAAAAATCCAAACAGTAAAGAGACAAACAGTTAAACAACAATAATATTTACGAAATATTTTTCAAGAAATATATATGAAAAAAAAATCGAAGACAAACAGAAAAACAGAAATCAGTTATATAGCTAGAAATGGTGACATCATAGTAAAAGAAACGAGACAAGTTGCATGTAGTGGGGATGGCATACGTGCCCTGCAAATGCACCTCCCAAGGGACATATTTCATACTCTTTCTGAAGATAACAATTGCAAATTTATTTTTATTTATTTATTATCAAAGATAAGATTTTAATTTGAGAAAATAAATTATTACAAGTGGAAAAATCATTTTCTTGGTTTTTGTATTTCTTTTTGTCTCTTTTCCATTCCATCCTTCGGTTATAAATTGATGAGCTCATTTAGCTCTTTTACATGAACTTCTCTTAGTTTACACTCAGATCAAACCTCACACTCTTCCCTGCAAGTTAAAGCTTTAGCCATGGCCTCATCTTTCTCTGTTCCTTCAATGGTATGTCCAAATTACCCTTCTCTCTAGCTATTATTAATAATTTAGTTTTTAATCTTATTGGTGATTATTTGCAATGCATTTCCTTCATATATAGTTTAATTCTGCCACAGCATATATATAAAGTGCATTTCCTCATATATATTTAATTCGTGCCACAGGCATATATATATATAATATATATATATATATATTATTTATACTGCTTATATATACTTCTAATTTTGTTTTAGAAGGAGAGATTGAGATTTTTCAATCTCTTTCATATATAGCAAATAGATTAAATGTTTTTTTAATGTAATTAAACAAAATTTAATTAGATGGTTGCTACACCATTTAGAATAAGCGATCTCAGAAGTATCATGCAATAATCTAAAAATAATACCATCATGAGAAGGATTAAAACATTATTTGTGAAGAATTATAATTTATACACTTTTATCTTTTATTTAATTATATTGTAGAATTAATATTTTTATTTCATTTCAAGTCGCTTCAATTTTATTTTTGTCACTTCATATGAACTTTTAGAAAATTACAGAATATTAATTTTTTTAATTTTACCTTATCTTTTAATATTTTCACTAAATAAATTTATTATTTAAAAATTATTATAAGATAGTTTAATTAATTAAAATTATTTATCTTTTTTTTAAATTGAGATTATTTAACAATTTTCTTGATACTTGTATAATTATTTTAAAGGGCACTTGAAATGACGAAGGCAATAACTTCTAGACATAAACATGCATAATGACATTTATGCATCTGTCTATGTGGCATTATATATATATGTGGCGATATATATATATATATATATATTATAATATATAATATTATATATAATTATATACTGTTATTCATATATACTTTATTCTTATCTTTTTAAGCAATAACATTCGAACGGTCCAACTGGGTCCATTAGCTTGTCAGAGTTGTTACTCCGGATCGGCCCGGACAGGCCTGTTTCCGAAATCGGACAAATTCAGCCGATTTTACTTTTGAATTACTTGAGGAAGAAAACTTCAACTATGACTATGACTGAATCGAATAAAAAAATATTTGTTACTCAGTGACTAGTTCAATAATTACTCAACTTTTTTAAATTGATTTAACTCTAATTGAAATTTGACGTCGATATCTCTTGTTTTAAAATAATTAGTTGTTTTTACAACGTGGCAATGCATGTTAATTACACTCGTAATTATATGTTGATTTTTTATACTTATTTAGTTTTTTATTTATATAATTAAAGTATAAATTTTTATTTGGATTGAGATAAATATAGTGGATTTTTATATCTACAGTAATTTTTTTTTAAAATATATATTGAACTGTAAAATCCCATTGAAAAAAAATTTGATACATTTATTTCTCCCTTTAAAATAACAATTTAAATAAGAAATATGTCATTTATATTCTCTTCAACATACTGATTCATATAGTTTTTGTTATACGCTAGTTGTTTTTATTTTTTTTGTTTAAGCACCAAATCGATTTATAAAAATCATCATATAGCTTTTATTTTACATTTTATAATTAACTTATATGTCTTGTTAATAACTTTCGCTGTAATCTCTTTCCGTAAATAAATATACTTTAACAATAGAATAAGAAAATAATCTAATAAATCAAATTAAATATTTATAAACAATGCTAAATAATTTTTATTTTTTAATTAAAAAATTTTAACCATACCCTTTATTAAATTAAAATCTTAATTATCTAAATATATTTATTTAAACTAAATTCAAAAAAATAAAAATTTATAAATTGCTCATATTTACACATATTCATTTAAAATTTAAAATAATAATGTTGAAGATAAATTACAATAATAATAAATAAATAATAATAATAATAAATAAATAATAATAACAATAATAATAATAATAATAATAATAATAATAAATTATTATTACAATTTATTTAAATTATTATTAATAATTTATATAATATATAATGAGAATAAAACAAATTTTAAATTTTCAAATGCTTAATTATCTCTATGTTCTATTAAAAAAATAAAAAAAACCAATCAAATTATAGAGATATTATATATATTTTTATGTTAAAATTTTTTTAATCGGCGATAACTAAGATTATTTTAGAGTATTTTAAATTTTACAAGAATAATATAAGAAATCTCATTATTTCTCTCCTCATTCTCACTTTTATATATAGTATAGATAGATAGATAAATATAGATATAGATTACTTCTAAATTAAAGTTATCGGTTATTTTTATTTTCTTAATAATTAAAAGTTGCTTTTAGGAAAAATATTTTGGAAATCATTGGTTGGTTGATAGCTCTGAGGAGACATGTTTAGTAAATTATTGGTTGATTAATCATTTTTTTTTTCAAAAAAAATATTTTCTTAGCTAGTTGCAAACTGTCAATTTGATTTTTATTAACTAAAACAATTAAAACTAAATAAATCTAAACTTTTATGATGTAAAAACTCAATTGAACCAATTACTTTTAAATGAATTGATTCTGTAATTAATTTTGAAGTTTTGATTCATTTTTAGGTAAATTTGGTTTCAATTTTAAATTTAATGAAAACTGAATCTAATCGAAATTAAAATTAAACCAAATAGATTAATTTGATCTGGTTCGATTCAGTTGGTCAACGGATTTATGCTCAACTGTAATTTTTTTTTTTTTTTATGTTAAAACATTTTTTAACCCATATTAAAAATATTGTGAACAGATGATGGATGAAGAAGGGAGATTCGAAGCAGAAGTTGCGGAAGTACAATCATGGTGGAACTCAGAGAGGTTCAAGCTAACCCGAAGACCATACACAGCAAGAGACGTTGTAGCACTGAGAGGAAATCTCAAACAAAGCTACGCCTCAAACGAACTGGCTAAAAAACTATGGCTAACTCTCAAAACTCACCAAGCTAACGGCACTGCTTCAAGAACCTTCGGTGCACTTGACCCAGTTCAAGTCACCATGATGGCTAAACACTTGGACTCCATTTACGTTTCCGGTTGGCAATGTTCCTCCACCCACACTACAACGAATGAACCAGGCCCTGACCTTGCTGATTACCCATATGACACCGTTCCAAACAAAGTCGAACACTTGTTTTTCGCTCAACAATATCATGACAGGAAACAAAGAGAAGCAAGAATGAGCATGAGCCGCGAAGAAAGAGCAAGAACTCCTTATGTTGACTACTTAAAGCCTATAATCGCCGATGGAGATACTGGGTTCGGTGGTACTACTGCAACTGTCAAGCTCTGCAAGCTTTTCGTTGAAAGAGGAGCAGCTGGTGTGCATATAGAAGATCAATCTTCTGTTACTAAGAAATGCGGTCATATGGCTGGGAAAGTACTTGTTGCTGTCAGTGAACATATTAATAGGCTTGTGGCGGCCAGGCTTCAGTTTGATGTTATGGGTGTAGAGACAGTTTTAGTTGCAAGAACTGATGCTGTCGCGGCGAATTTGATTCAAACAAATGTTGATTCGAGAGATCATCAATTTATTTTAGGCGCCACAAATCCGAACCTTAGGGGGAAAAGTTTGGCTGATATGTTAGCTATTGGTATGGCTAATGGAAAAACTGGAGCTGAACTTCAAGCTATTGAGGACAACTGGCTCGCAATGGCGCAACTTAAGACCTTCTCTGAATGTGTAATGGATGCTATAAAGAGTATGAATAATATTGGAGAAGGCGAAAAGAGGAGAAGAATGGAGCAATGGATGAATCAGAGTAGTTTCGATAAGTGCTTGTCTTATGAGCAAGCAAAAGATATTGCTGAAGGATTAGGAGTCAATAATTTGTTCTGGGATTGGGATTTGCCTAGAACTAGAGAAGGGTTTTACAGATTTAAAGGGTCTGTTATGGCTGCTGTTGTTCGCGGCTGGGCTTTCGCTCCTCACGCCGATCTTATATGGATGGAGACTTCAAGTCCAGATTTGGATGAATGTACTAAATTTGCTCAAGGAGTTAAGTCCAAGCAGCCGGAAATTATGCTCGCTTATAATCTTTCACCCTCTTTTAACTGGGATGCTTCGGGCATGACCGATCAACAAATGAGGGATTTCATTCCTCGGATTGCGAGATTAGGATTTTGCTGGCAGTTTATAACGTTGGCAGGTTTTCATGCTGATGCTCTTGTGATTGATACATTTGCCAAGGATTTTGCAAGGAGAGGAATGTTGGCTTATGTTGAGAAAATACAAAGAGAGGAAAGGAATAATGGGGTTGATACTCTTGCTCATCAGAAATGGTCTGGTGCTAATTATTATGATAGGTACCTCAAGACTGTCCAAGGAGGCATCTCTTCCACTGCTGCCATGGGCAAAGGCAAGTCTCTCTTTCTCTCTCGAAATATATTTTTATATTTCTCCGAATATCCTTATATATCAAACCTTTGACTTTTCAGAGATAGTCCGTAATGGAGAAGTGTTTTTCTGATTATTTGTTTGTTGTCAATCTTATTTTGCAGGAGTGACTGAGGAGCAATTCAAGGAGAAGACATGGACAAGGTCAGGGGCGACGGAAATGGGCAGTGCAGGAAATGAAGTGATTGCCAAATCAAGGATGTAGGGGAGGCCAGCTTTTATTATTTGGAATATTATAACCAGTTCTCATATTGATGAACTGGGGATTAAATAATTTGTGGCAATAAATTTATAAGCGATTGGGCCATCCTGGGCTCATGTTTACTCTATTTTTCCGTTTTCACAAAGCCATTTGGTTCTTGTTGGCATTTTGGTTCTTTCAGCTCTCCAAAGCTTTTGTTAGAAATTGAACCTATTTACTGTTTGTTGTAACTTTCTTTTATTCATTGTTTTTTGTTGTAACTTAATTGGTTTGTTTCTAATGTTTTCCATACAATCGAAGTGCTTTTTTTTTTTTTTTTTTTTTTTTATACAATCGAAGTGCTTTTTTTTTTTTTTTTTTTTTTTCATTTCTTTCATTTTGCGGACGTGTTATTAAACTTAATACACATGATGCCAGGAGAGATGAGAGTATCTCACCAGTTCACAGGGGAATGAAATTTTTTTTTTTTTTTTTTTTTTTTCATTTCTTTCATTTGCGGACTGTATTAAACTTAACTACACATGATGCAGAGAGATGAGAGTATCTCACCATTCACAGGGGAGAGAAACAAATAAAATAACAATAATGAAAATCACCTATTAATTTGGTGTATGAGGAGTCATATAACGTAAGTAGGTAACTAAATGTAGTTTTCATTCTTTTTTTTTTTTAATTGAATAGTGAGATTCAACTTGGACCCATTTTATAAATAAAAATAAATAAATAAATATTTAATGCAACATAGATAAAAAGTAAAGTCTTTACTAAATTACCTAATTTGGTAATTTATAGACTCATATAAGAGCGCATCAATATATCTTTTATGTAAACAAAAAATACTTGTCTGTATTGAACTTATGATCAATTCTCCTGCATCCATCAATATTAAATTGACATGTTTAAAGAGAAGACAGAGGAAAAGCAAAAAAAAAATGCACTGACAAACAAATTCTAAAGCCTAAGAGACAGTACAATATATCATATACGTTGGAGAAATTGATGTTCTTGTTGGTGGTTATATGCGAAGAAGAAGAGATATCAATAGGGTTAGCTATTCAAATTTTAACTCAGGCACCTTAATCCTTAAATCAGAACTAATGATCAAATGTCATCCTACTAATATAGGAACATATAAACTATGAGCCTGATGCATAAATTCCCCATGTGCTTTTCATTAAAAAATAAATAAATAAATAACCTTAATTTTAAAAATAAATTCATAATGCCATGAATCATAATAAATAGAAAAAATTAATATAATATGAATTAAATATGGATTTTCATATTAGTATTAAGTTATTAGATCATTAATTCATACATTAGATTATTTTTCATATTTTATGTATATGAAAATTGTGTTAAATTTATTATAAGATTAATCATATTATCTAATTATAATAATATGTATAACTATTAAATTTAAAATTACTTATTTATTTAAAATTTATGTAAAAGAAAATTGAACATGTTCAGAAATCTTGCATATTTGCATATGGTTTTACACAACTAAATTTGAATGTATGAATATACTGTCAATGAATCATTAGCTCACTTCTTTTAATTTTTCATTTTCAAATTTTCAATTTACATCACAGGAGGTGATGGGAATTTCTTTTGACAGCATGGAGTAGAAAATGGGTATCCGATCACTGGACCAACAAAATCTCCTGTTTACAACCTTTAAGAACCCATACGGGGAGATGTCCCTGTTTTACTCTGCATCTTCATAAACTTAAAACTTAGCTCCTCATGATAAGCCATAAATCTCCAAACAAAATCTCCTTAAATTTAATCAAGTTTGTGGAGAAGCTAATTGATTTAATGCTCCTAAATATAACAAATAAAATTTGCAAGATGTACCTTCAAGTAGAAAGCCACAAAGGCTCCGAAGAGAAATTCTTCTCATCTCGGGCATGTGCAGCAGTACCAGGTGGAGGTGCATGCACAGTAATGGGGAGAACCCACTCGCTCTTGTCTCTACCCTCTACCAGAAGAGGATGATCATATCTGCATTTGGAAAGATCAATAAAAATTTAATACAAAAGAGATGCGAGAGGCAACTATACAAATCTGAAGAATAAATCTGCAAATTTAACTTTTCCAGTATTACTGCTGAAAAGACATAACAATCTGAGTTGGACATACATCTTTATCAATGCATGTTTGGATGTGGGTCTGTAATTGTTTTCCATAACTGACAGTAGGCAGAACTAATGAAAATGGCATGAATAGCGCCGATCTTGGTGGAGAAAAACATAGGGATGGGAAACTCTCACACAAGTTTACTAATTACCCATATTTTGGTCAATCCTCAGCAATGTCAAAACCTACCGCTAAAAGTAATATGCCCATAATCAACATTTCATAAGTTTTCCTCTTATTACATGTAAACAGGTAGCTAAGTAGTTCTCCAGTGACTTTGATATCTAAATGATTTAGGGATTCAACTTGGCAATTCAACTTAGCAACCAAGAGCATGTAAAAACCAATACCAATTAGATATTTTTGTTGTTCCTGAAAATAAATAACAGACAGCTACAATCCAACTGTCTCTGCCAGCAGCAGCATACAGTAATTGGATATTGAATGCAAAATCTATGATCAAAGATCGAAAGAACCCTTGCAACAAATGCTTCATTAAATGCTATTTGGAAATACCTTGTCCAGTCCACATTCTTTGGAGTGGTAAAAAATTCAAATCTTAGAGCCCATTGCACAGAGATGTGTGGAGTGGAAAAGGACATGGGTCCATCCATGGGAAGTGAAAAAAGAAAGCTGGTCTGCACCAAATCTGCCACAACCTCATTATGATCACTCTGAACCTGCAAGGATGATGGGATAGCTAAAATAATATTTTAAGTGTGTCAATTAGCAGATAAGATTTCTATGTTTACTACTGCCAACACGCCTGAAGTTCACAACATTAAAATAAGCAGAAAGGAAGAGGGAGGGGAGGGGGTGAGGTGCCGGAAGATCTTCCAGCTACATATTTCTGTTTTAATTTTTTAATTTTTTGGTGTCGCATAAAAAGTGTTTGGCTCTTCTAATTTGTCTAGTTCGTACGTCTGATCAATTTTTCACTCTAAGCGATGATAATTCTATTAGAAGATAGAGAAAGTAGGACAATGCTCTTTTTATTGATAAGCAAAAGAAAAAAACATGCTTGAATAACAAAAATCAGAAGATAAATATATGTACACTTAAGACTGGAGCAGTTTAGTTTTTTATCGTCTAAAATATGTATGTAAAGGAAAATACACTTTATGCACATTTGTAAAAGTTCTGCATATCACTCTAAAAGAGTACAACCTTTTTAAGCCAAACAACTTATATACTGACAAACAAGATGTTTAACTCTCTGCTAGTTCACTCTAGATATTATTATCACCCTGCCTTCGATTAGATACTACATGCAAAGACCATTCCCAAAAGTCAACTGATTATTGCCATTTTAAAGTACAGGATACTGCTAAGCAAGCTCTCTGCTATTTCCATCTCGAGAAAATTATGGAAGTAGATTTGATTAGATGGTGAAATGCAATAATTACTCTCATTCCTGGAACTGATTGCTGTCACTTAAGTAAAAGCTTTCATGGTCGATGCCTCTCTATCAACCATGTGGAATATCATAAAATGGCAGGAGTCAAGGAAATTGGGTAAAATATTAAGCTGTGAGGAAAGCATCATGCCACAAAATATACTTATGATTAGATCTCAGCACCAGATATGAATCTATTAAATACATCTATCACAATTACTGAAATAACCAAGCAACAATAACTACGATTGTTTTTGCTTACCATGAGTTCCTTTCAGTTCTCAAAATATCGAACACAATAACTTGGTCTTTGAATTGGGAATAATATTAAATTGAGATTCTAACATAACTAAAACTCTGCACAATTTCTATATCAGCTTTTGGACATGCAAACACATTTAATAAGAATATACATGTAGCACTTGTAGGGAGATAGATGTCAATGCAAAAATAGTAACAATCATTCCCCCAAAAAAATGTGTTAATCAGGAAAGTCTATTATTTTTTCCAAAGTATAACTTTTATGGTATGTGATAAATCCATCAACTGAGAAACATTGCATATACCCAGACATACCTTTGTCATTGTTAGGGAATTCCTGCGAGAAGGATGAACAAAACGTCGGTTTATAGTCTCTGAAGTTTCCAGAGTTATTGAGACCTACAATATATCAATCATCCTTCCAGTCAACTTCAATACTATAGTAGTTCCCAGTTTGATACATCTAAAGCGCTTGATGCAACACTTGATGGGCTGAAAGCATTAATTGACCGTGCAGCAGTCTAAAGGGATCAAACTCACACTAAGATAGATATTTTCAGTTTCACAACTGGTTTCACATTTACATACATCTGCAGTCATATTTTTTATTGCTTGTCATTGGCCGTTACCTCAAGGCATCTCCTAGATCCTTCTTCATGAAAAAATGTGAGAGTTCCACCAATCTGTCAGTAAAATAGGTTAGTAAAATTAGGAAAAATAATGTGAATGTTAAATCTCTGAAAAACATGCTTAAAATATACATAACCCGCCATTACCATGTCACCGAAGTAATAAGTGGAATCAGAATTCTTCGGAGAAAATCTAAGCAGAACTTGATCATCCATCCTTATGTTATAAGACCTTCCTCGAATGAAGCTTTCAGCTGCAGAAAATGTTGCAAAGTTTACCAGCATTGCAAAACTTGTAAGTTAACAGTTATAGGTATATCTAAAATATATGAGAAGTAGTTTTAATATTAAAAGGAAAAAATAAAAGTCTCATAATTTACATTGAACTGGTTCACTGGTTGGTATAACAGGTGCAAAGGATTCCCCTAAAACACCATCTTCAGATTGAGGTTTCAGAATCTTCTGCTGCTGACCTGAAGAAACAATAGATGGAAACTAGTCAAGTGATGAAATATTTGGTTCAAAAGATAATGATGGTGCCAGCAGAGGCAATAACGAGGCTATCAATGGCAGCAATAATAACAATAATGGCAGTGTGCAGTGATGAGAGTGGCAGCAGTTTCACTTCAGCGGTGGCAACAGCAAGCAAAGCTTGAGATGTTCTCTGTTGGTGATAACCACGTCATTGGTATGGCAGCAGTAACAATGATAGTGGTGGTTATGTTATTACCAGCAGAAGTAGCGTACCTTTTCCAGTAATAGTAATAGTTCTGAAGAAGATACAGATTCATGCATATTTTCTTTTAAAGCAAATGAGAAACAAGCAAAAAGCTTCACAAGGGAATAAGATAGAAAATAAGTTTCAGTTGTTTTTCAAAAATCGATACAAATTTGAAAACATGGAAACTGTTAATTCTAAAAAAACAGAAAAACAATTAGAAATTCAGTCTTCTGTTTGTACAGAAATAATTTCCTGCACACACCCATATTTCTAAGTAAAAAGGACCCTAAGGTACCCCTTTGAACAGGATTTCGGTTCAGTCTGTGGTCATAGAGTTATCAATTTAACATGAACAATTTGTTCTAGGGGCACAGTAATCACCATCTAATTTGTAAGTTGTGTGCCATATTAGCAATGAAACCAACATCCTTCTTTTCTTTTTGGTGCATTATTAGTATTAATTAACATGGAGTATAGACCTTTTAGCTATATGTAGTAAACAATGAGTTTAATAAATAACAAATAAATATTACAGTTGTTATAATCACTAATTCAGTCTCCACTTACCTGAACTAGAATCATATAAAACCTCAGCCACAGATAGTCGAGGAAGTGCAACATTTGATGACAAACTTGTACGTCCTGTTTCAATATTTGAAGCATCCTTATGTGAAGACCTTGCTGCAAATGATTGCAAGGACAAAGAACTACCAAACATCTTGTCTATGCTTTCTTTAGTGGGATTGTAGGAAGAAATGGAAGAGACTTCATCTCTGGAACTGTCATAACCTTCCTCAACTCCATCTTCTAAATCATTTACTCTAGACTGTATCAGAAAACAAATTGAATAACTCAATCTATCAAATTTCAAATAGCTAGCGGAAGGAATTGCATGGGTGAATGTAAGTTAAAATGACACTGAAATAGAAACTCCAAATACACAGACTTCATATATCATATATCACAAGTACGATCCATTCAAAATGCACAATGAACTGCCTACCCATTCAGAATCTCCATCCATAGCTTTCCAGTATACATCCAGTTGGAGGGTTGTAGAAGGAACAATTGCTGACGACATCAATATACAAATGTTATAGTCTTTCAAGGGATATATAAAACAAATAAAATCCAATGTCTCTTACCAAAAAAGATCTTCTAAATGCAATATTTTATATTAATATGTAGAAATGCAGTTAGAATACATAATAAATATTAAAGTTATAATCATTTGCAAGAAGCATAAAAAGAAAGACAAAAACAAGGATCAAGAAAAGTTTTACCTTAAGGTGCAATGTATTTAATAAAAAAAATATATCCTTTGTGTTCATCATGGATATAATCAAACAAAAGAATTGAAAGCCAATATTTATAACGATGGAAGGTCAAGAAAGGGAAAAAAATAGAAGAGCAAAGAAAGAAAACAGATGTTAATAAACAAGATGACACAAACTCCTGCACAAATTGTTGATTGTATGTCTTAAACTTGTAGTGAATGGAAAAACTGGTTTATCAGTATTTCTTATTCAAGATGCAATGGAGTATAAGGCCATATTTTCTGATTTGTACAACAGTATGGCTAGCATGTTCACGTTTTAGATTTCAGGCCAAGATGCATACAACTCTTGGCAGAATGATACTTAACATCACCGAATATTTATCCATCTGCAGCTGCAATCAACTTGGAGCTTCTTAAAAGTATCTGCAGAGTCTAAATCTCCAACAACAATGAACTCTTGAAGTTTCTTGGCATACAAATTTGTAAGTCTATTTCCAACAAGAATTTGTTATTTTTTCAAATTTTGCACAAGCAGCTATTCAGCTGAGTTAAGGTCAATATACATGAGTGTTATATGTATGGTCTTAGGTCACTTGTCTGCTGATTAAATTTCTCAAATCCTAGATAGTAATTAATTTCTCAAGAAGTTTTAGAGACAATGGTATCTCAAAAACCAACCAATGCAATGATAGCAATTACCTCTCTTTTTCTCCTCAATCCTTGCGATTTAATAGATACTATCACCTGAATTCTAATAAACCCCTTTGATTGTGAACATTACCAAAGCAAGCAACAAATAAGTTCGTGGTTCAAGCAAATGGGAAACAGAAACTACTCACCATCATGCTGACCTTCTTCCATAAGCAGGCCATTGCTCTTCTGAGTCACCCATATTTGTAATGGGACACGAGCTTCCTACCAGAAGTATAACTCCATATGAGAACTTGAATTCAAAAATTGAAAAGCCGTAAGTGATAAAAAGAATAAAGGGTTTTCACCAAAATCAATGCATCTATGCTAATAAGAGCAATACTAGTTGCTAATAAATGGCAACAACATAAAAAAAACTAAGTTGCGTGTCAGGAAGAAGCAGAAAATTGTCTTTGATATTCTATCAATCCTGTCATGTTCCGTGATAATAAAGGCATAAACGTCCATAAATAAAGCATCAAGGAAGCATTGTAGTTGTATTGCATGAGTGGACCACCAGAGTTCACAATCCACTAAAAAGGTTGCACTAATGTGATAATAAAGAAAGACTGAGAAATGGCCCCAAGAGACTTAACTCAGATACAAAAAATAACTGTTCGAGCCATTTCTTATCCATAAACCAAAGTTGAACAATTTTTTGAGAATAGTTAGGGAGAGGAGGAAATACTTCTTCTTGATACTCTTACTAATTTTAGACAGTTCCCAGGAATTGAAAGAGGAGTGCCTTTGGGTTCGAGGAAAGGTATCTGATCTAGCTAATAGTTAGCTCTGGAGACTTAAATTTTGGTATAGAAGACTGCTTCTTGAGAATGGTATTATCTTATACACTTTGTTGACTCTCTCTTTTCTGCACCTCCATGAAGTCCTTTTAGTATTTTTTTCCTAATCCAAGGAGAGAGGAAGGGATAGAAAGGGAGAGGGGAGAGCAATGGCAGGAAAGGCCTAATGAAACATGCTAAGCATCATATACAACTCAATTTTTTAAGCTAAAAGCTCAACAGTGTGACCTGTATGCTACATACATGAAAAATCTTATACATAATTAGAAAAGCATCGTAGAAAAAAAAATATCATGTGAACTATCTGGATATTTGGCATGTCACTAGCAATCAACATATGATATTTAAATTTTTTTTCCAGGCAACACATTAGACATTTTCTTGAGGTGATAATAAAAATTAGTACATCAGAATAGCAAAAATCAATATGTCACAATAGCAAATTAATCATACATGGAATTGTGACCACAAAATCAACCACAAGAACAAGTGTGATGTAATACATGATTAATTTAAAGCTAATGCACCTAGAAAGAATATGTAATGCATGATACAAAATTTAAGACATCACTAAGTAAACTAACACTTATCAGCAGTAAAGTGCCAAGAAATTCAAACCAGTCTGATGGATAAATAGCTGGAGACAGTGCACTGAGTTATCCATGCCATCAAATAGCTAGAGACAGTGCACTGAATTATCCTTGTGAATAACAGAGACAGATAGAGAAGGCAAATAGAAAGAAAATCATTTATGGACCCTCAAAGCAAGGGAGATAATCAAGGAAACCCACCAGTTCAATGAGATCTTTTGGTGAACCTGAGGGAGACTGCCCATTTTCCAATATCAGCCATCTTCCAAATAATGTACCTTTAACATAGTAAAGATAGCGAATGGTAGCACCACGATATGATGGTGGTATAATGCTAGGTAGCACAGCTCGCACAACATCTGTGGATTGCATAAAGCGATTTGCTTAATGAATTTACAAGAATGAACTATTGGTATTAAATAACTTGAAAAAGGTAATATAATGTAACTAACTCATTATATTAAACATATATTCAGAAAATCAGAATATAAGCATAATGTATCAGGATTACAACAAAGCGTGCTAAAGCATGAAACAGTTTGTTAGCAGCCTTTTATTCACAAACACTCTTGTGCAGAAAACAAAACTAGTTAAAGTGCGAGAACAGAATGATTTCCCTCTATCAGCCAATAATTATATAGTACTAAAGGAAAATTCAATGAAACAAACCAGAGGGCTTGGATAATTGAATTCAGTTTCAGGCAACCAAGTCAAGTAGGATTAAAACTGGACTGATTTACACAAGTTCAATGATGTTGTTGTACAGAATAAAACTAGCTAAAGTGGGAATAAATAAAATGCCCTCCGAATGCACATTGTTAGCACCTTTTCACCCAATGATGATATAGTACTAAAGAAAAATCCACTAAAACAAACCAGAGGGCTTGAATAATTGAATTCAGTTTCAGCCAACCAAGTCAAGTAGGATTGAAACTGGACTGATTTACAGATGTTCAATGTTGACAACTGTAAATATAATTATGAAGACAATCAACAAAAGGATCCATTTTTATCCACTTAACATTTTTTAAAATAGAAATCATAAAGGTGAAAAGAGCGGAAGACTAAATAACTATCACTGTTATGGTAATCAATGTAAACGAAGAAAAATAAAATAAAAATAGAACCTTATCTTACATGTTTTTGTGGCACCAGAGGACAAAATCTGATTAGAAACTAAAGATGATGTTGAGCAGTCCATAAAGACATGTTCACCTGCAAAGGTAAGAAAGGAATATAACCACTAAAATAAAAAATAAAAAATAAAAAGATCAAGATATTCAACATTCTTTATTTTCCTCCTTTCATTTTGCCAACCAAAATTCTATTGACATCACAAGTCTGAATGCAAAAACAAATTCCTGGCTACTTCTATTAATTGTATTTGGTAAGTCGAAAAGAGGCCAAGAGGACTGTTCAAATTGATTATAAATTGGGAAAAATGGTAAGAAGAGAGAGAGAGAGAGAGAGAGAGAGAGGGGAAGAACATTGGAGTAATCCGCTTTGCCATGGTTTGTTGACAGAAGAAGTTTAGGAAAAGAAAAATAAAATAGAAAGTAGCACATGAGATTACAAAAACTTGTCACTCCAAATTGAAAAGAAAGGGGCGGGAAAACGAGTCAATTTTCCATATAACTATATAATAATTTCTCCCAAAAAATAGTGGGGCAATAATTGTAATTTTATCATTGAAGAACAATTTTAACTCACCTCACCCCCAAAAAAAAAAAAATCTAGAGAAGACAAAATTACTTTCCTACCTCAACTTCATTTCCTTCTTTCTTATTACTTCCACATCCCTTTTTGCCTGATCTTACCTTAAAAGTCCACAACATTTTTTCTGGCAAATCAAATAGTCTTCCCTTTTAAAGACAACATATGTGACAAATATTAAGTGAAAGAAACAAAAATTTGTGAATGTTAAGTACTTCCAAAAAATGGCCTAATACATAGATTTGACCCTGAACTTTGGTTGATTCCCCATGTGGCCCCTTCAACTTTCCGGGTGTTCAATCATGACCCTGCACTTTCACATCTCATTTTAACGAGAGGTAATGTTATTATTGCAATGTGAAAGTGCAAGATTATGATGGTCTCTCGCAAAGTTCAACGGGCCACAAGGATAATTGCCGAAAGTACAGGATCACATTATGCATTAGGCCTTTAAAAAATGTAAAAAGGAAGACTAAAATTGGAAAATTTTACAAACCTCTACGCAGTTTACTTCCAGGCAAATGCTTCTGAGTAGCAAACCATTGAGGATCCAACTTCTCGATACCTTTAATTTCAAACCCAAGCTTCTCAATTATCAATGAACTTAAAATGCTTTCTGAGGTGCCATTATGGATGTTAGATATCTCAATAGTAACCAAAATGGAATCACCAGGCCGATAAACATCCTTATCTGTTTGCAGTTTTATTGTTGGTTCCAGCTCCCTTTTAAGAGTATCTGATGAGTTATTGACCTTGTTCGAACCCACACTCCCAAAAAATGAAAATCTAGGTGTCAACATACTGCCAACTATTGTCGTTGATTTTTCCTTCGTGATACTTCTATTATTCTTCAAGTTCTAAATTAATTAATGGTGCAGGAGATGAACAAGTTTAAATAGCAATCACAACATTATCCTGAAAAATTAAAGCCACAAAAATTATCAGATATTGAATTTTAGATTACCTATTATGAGAGGAACAATCTATGGAAGCCAAAAAAATGTGCACAACCATAAGACTACACTATGTACATAGATGACACCTGAGTTCCTTTTGAACGGTGAAATAGAGGATGAATGGTAACAAAATTCAAACAAGAAGCTGCCACAATTGCTGTCTCAAGAAAGCAGGAGGTGATAAAGATACTAAGAAAGCACAAAGAACTAGCAAGAGCAAGAGGTGACAACCTAATAAAACAATGAAGACAGATAATATGAAGCGAGGACAACAAGCAGACAGGTGAGCTAACAGTAGTGACTCTCCCCAGCGCAATCGAGCAATTTTATACACGTACATTAGAGCTCAATTGGGTTTTGAATTGTGAAGCTACGCAAACTACGGACTCGCCAATTTACAAACAGCAACAAAAGGGAAAACGAGAGATTGCAACATGGTAGGAAAAAATTTAGCCGAATGAACATTAAAGAAGTTCAAGCAATTAAATGGACTTCCAAAGTAAAAACCGTATTATGCAAGCAGTAGCCTAATGAACAGGGAAACAGCTTAAGCTGCTTACTCACTCAGTTCACACCCGGCAGCAGAACAAAAGCATAATTAAAATAATAACGCTAAACCTAAGGAATTAATTCTATTAATTTTTTCTTGCATATTCAGTATTAGAAAGTAAACAAAATATAAAAACCACAATAAATCTTTCTTTTTGCATATAAACTTTGAACCAAACCAAATCCATTTTAGATTAACACAGAATTAAAAGAACTTTAACAGTAAATTAGTACATACAAACTTCATTTGCTCCCAATGATAATTTTTATTAAACAAAAAAAAAAAAAAAAGCATAACTCTACTTCCAAGCAATTATGGAGGGAATACATGCAAATCAAAGATCAATACCAAATTTTGCTTAAGCAATTACATTACATTACATTCCAGAAATGTACTACTTGAAGTTGAACAATAACATTAAACTCTATTCATAACTATTTCTCTTGTAATTTTTGCATCAATTGTTCAAATAATAAACTTAACTACCACTATTATTATTATTATTATTAAATACAATTTCATTATTTTCTCCAACAAAAAGTAGACCAAAATTAAAACAAATTTTACATGTTCTGAAAAGAAAAAAAAAAAAAAAGGTTTCCGTGATCTGTTACCTCTATCCATTACTTGATCTTCGAGAAACGAATCCGATAAGAGTGAAGAGTATCTCTTCAACTCTACCACTGGATTCTCTCTTAGAAACCAAAGAGCTCAAGGTAGTGCGTTTAATGACAAACTAAAAAAAGGAAGAAGAAGAAGAAGAAGAAGAAGAAGATGATAATTAACAGAAAACGAAAAATTAGATTAGAGTGGAACAAAAAGAATGCGTTTTTTCTTTCAATGTTGGGCTTTTCTATGTCTTTGATGGAAGAAGGAGATCAATAAGAGGAGTTGGCAGCAGCGAGAGAGAACGCAGGCTTTTCCGTCTCTTAGAGAATAAAAAAAAGAAAGAAATAAAAGAAAAGTGGGTTCTTAATTGACCAAAAACCACTAGGCCTACTGATTAAGTTAAAAACTGGCTTTGACTGGAACATGGCATGTTTATAAATCAGACAAATAAAATTAAATATTTTTAAAAATATTTTGATTTTATTTTTTTTAAATATATGTTCAAAGATATTTTTATTTTAATAAAAATATTAAATTTATTATTTTGATTCATAAACTTCTAAACTCTTTTCATAAGCTCAAAATACAGTGTAAGCTCAAATTCCCTCTGGCCATACAATGCGAAAAATACTCAAATTGTGGCCTCAACTTGCACTCTATATTCAATTAATTCATTTTTCGCCTTTTCCAAAAAAAAAATCATTAATTTACAGAAATTGAATTAAATTATCTAGTTTTTACCTTGTGCCAACATGCTTGCAATTTATCCAAAAATCAAAATTTTTTTTTTTTTTATAATTTATCTTCTCAACTTCCAAAAAAATTTGAAAGTAATTAGATCGGACTGATAACGGGTATAATGATACTGGGTATAACTGATAAGAACATATCAAGAGAACCAATTGGGTCTAAAACTCACTTGTACATATTGTGCATATCTAAGTTATTATTGGCTTTTGTATAATCTGATGTAGCATTGTAAATATCTTGAAATATTTGTTATTTTCACACAATACAAACAAAACCCAATTAAACTTGCTTTATTTTCTAATTTGAATTTTTTTAATTTCTCTCATCTTGACTTGTTAATTCACCCTATCCTAAGACACTCTTGGTAGACACGGACCCAACAGACTCTCTCCATTTGATGTATTAAAAAAGTTTGTTTTTGATACAGATATGAGTTAAAATCTAAAAGTTCTTTTTTCTCCTTTTATGGGCGGCCAGCTCACTGGTGGTTATCTTTTTTTCTTTTTATTTTCTTTTTTCGTTTAGTTTTTTTTTTTTAAAATAATTGTCAAATCTGTATACAGATACGAGTTATTGTCATCCGATTATTTGAGATTTAGCCCATATATTGAAATTTTGTTATTAGATATAATTATAATTTATTGTTGTCACTGTTATGGTAATTTTGTCTAACGTCTTTTATTATTTGAATAATTATGAAGAAATAAGTGTAAACCTTCCAAAAAAATTTAAAAGTAATTAGATCGGACTTGTAGGAAAACTATGGAGTACATGAATAGCTACCAAGTGCAACACAAATATTATGCTTTGTCTACTCTATATATTTCAAATCAAGATTGTGTTTTTTTATTCTTTGTATAAATGGTTATTATTAGATTTACTATATAAAAATATAGAAACATATTAATTTGTAGAAACATATTGATCTGTTTCTTATATCTGTATACAGTTTCCTTTTAATGAAAATTCTAATTTGATTTCTTCTAAAAAAAGATTGCCCTACGAGATTCAATCATTTTTATAACACAAAATTTACAGTCATTATGAAATTTTAGTGAAGAGTGAAAATTTTATTTTTTAATAATATTTTGATGTCAAACTTGACATTTCTCGCTCTAAAGAGTACATTTTTACGTTTATGAATAAAAAAAATTATAAGAAAATAAAATAGCTCTTTTCGATTTTTAGAAAATAAAAAACTAAGAACACCCAAATTTGAGATCTTAAGATCACAGAACCTTTGAATTTTACGGTTTGGTTTTTTGGTTATCCTAAAGAGATGGTACAAATCTAAGGCAGAGTAAAACGCAGAACGCAATCACATAATTATTTTTCTAACTGCAATACGCAATCACACAAAACAGCGGCACTTCGTCAAATTCCAGTAACAATGGAGGAGAAAGACAAAAACAAAGTAAGCAGTGAGGAGAGATGGAAAGGAGCCATAGCCAATCTAACGGAGATGGCTTCCAATTTGGACTCTCTCCAGAAACTATTACTCAAGAAAGCTGTCTTTGTTGATGAAGAGACCTTCGCTAAAGCTTCCCTAAGCTCTGAACAAGCCCGTACAATCAAGGTATGTTATCTCTCTCACTTTTTTAATTTTTTATTCTTGCAAATTTTCTATTTTATCAGACCTAATTTTCATGATCTGAGTTTTCCATTTTAGAATAAGGCTGATCGTAATGATGATATGTTGATTTTGGAAAACTGGGTTATTCTTCTCTTAATATTCTATTGTTATGGAAAACTGGGTTATTCTTCTCTTAATATTCTATTGTTAGTGTCTTTTTGTATATCCGAGAATGGTGAAAATTGTGGTTTTGTAGGTAATTGCACTGATTTGAGTGTAATTGCAGAAATATTAGGAGTAATGCTTGAGATTATAGTGAATGGTTTATTAATTGACTCCAGTGATGTGGTTTGCCATTAGGGGATACTAGGATAGGCCCTTCTTGTTCATAGTGATGGTTGAAGGTTAGAGGGTGTAACTGATCATACTCACTCAACACACTATGCTTTTTGAACTTGACTCAGTTTCGGAACTTAGGGATTGAAACTAGGATTGAACTCAACTTGTTCTTATTTTCACATTCTCAAATTCAAAATATGGGATGAATTTGAAATACTTGAGCTCAATTCAATCTCTAGTAAAAAGTTAGCTAAATTTATTAGTTATTTTGAATTCAATTTATAGGTAAGGGATTAGTTAATAGTTTGTTTCATAATTATACTTTGTCTTCAGTTATTTATTGTGTATTTGTTTCAAAATCAGAAGCATAAAAGAATAATCAAGATAACAACACGATTAAAATTAAGGTGAACATGTTTAATGATTTTGAATTAAACTGTAGGATGACTCTTGGTTTTTGTTAATGGTGATGAGCTAGTGACTATTTGTACTTGATAAGAAATTGAAGAAGCTGATTGAGAATCATTGGGATAGTTGAAGGCATGAAATTGTGATTGTTAATACAAACAAAACAAAGGAGGTGAGGAATTGAGGACGAGCTCTCACTCTTGATTGGAGAAGAAGAGGGTTGGTTTATTGAGGGATTTGATTTGTCTAGAGAATTTGATAGGGATAAGTGACAGGATTATGTGTGGAATATCTGATTGGGTTTTGGAATAACTATTCTGTAGTTATGTTTGAAATTTGCATTCCATAGATTTGAGGAATAACTTTTCTTCATAACCTAAAGCTGCATATAATTATTCCATGTTGAACTGCTGTTCTATTCTGTTTCTATTCTGTGAACCAAACATGGCCTTAATGTTTGGGCCTTCTGTTAATATGTTTGTATAAAATGAGTACGAAACGATTCATTATTAATTAACTTAGATTTCAGCAGAGCTATGACCAATTGACTAGCGTATAGATATATCTCATATAAGTAATTGTATGTGTAGTCAATTAAATTTCATTGCTTACTTCCATATTTTACTGCATGCTGTTTAATCTTTTTTGATATCATGGGCTATCAGCCTCCTGTTTTGGTCTGAAATTTCTGAAGGGCCTGTCAAAAGTTTGTAAATAATGCAGTTTATATTGTATATAGGTTCTTGAACAAAGGGTAGAGACTTTGGAAAGAGAACTTGATGCTGCCATTTCTGCTGCTGCTCGTGCTCGTGCAGAAAAGAGACAGGCTGAGGCAGCACAAAAAGCTGCAGAACTACGTGCACAAGAAATTACAAGAGAACTTGAGAACACCACGAGTATGTGCACCAACTCTATTTTGAAAACATACATCTGTGTGGGATTTTATGCTCTAATAGTTAGAAAATAGGAAAAACCCAATAGGTAGAGAACTCAAAAATGGAAAACAAAAAGTTGTTTAGAATAGAACTTCTTATTAGAATTGAACTCTTTGTTGCAATTTTTTACATTTAGCTTTGATAGAAGCCTATTTATACAAGAGTTCATAAGTTAAACTATAGTTATTAAAGGCACACCTCTGGCGCGCCTTACTTAAGGCTCAAGAGCTTGTGCCTTAGCAACTTCACTCAGGCTATTGCTTCTAGGTAGAGGCATGCGCCTTTTTTGCTCCTAAAGGCTCAAGAAAGGCCCACCTTTCTATTTTTTGTTTTCCTGAACAAGACACACAGAGTTTTCTTTCAATATAAAGTTGTCTAACCCACATCCGCAGAAATAAAATGCAATACAAAAGCCAGTGATGTGCTTTGTGATCCAGCCTCCAGTTCTTCATGTAGTTTTAGCCAAAAGCCCTCCAAATATGCCTTTCTCAACTGCTTACATAAAATAAATAAAATACAACACAAAAGCCAGTGATGTGCTTTATGATCCAACCGCCACTCCCTCATCTAGTTTTAGCCAAAAGCCATCCAGATATGCCTTTCTCAATTTCTCTTCCTATATTTGCTTTCTATTTTGCTTTCTTTTTTTCTTTTTCTTTTTTCATTTTCTTGATTCTACTCTTGTCTATATTAACTCCAATATCTTAAAATATAACTTGTTATGTTGCCATTTCTTTCCGGATTTATGTGTGTTTCTTTCCATGTTTTTCTAATTTTTATCCTGTTTTTTTGATATCTTGAAATATAATTTCAGATTTATGTGTTTCAATTTTTTCTTTAATTATTGCGCCTCACTTCCTAAGGCGTGCACCTTAGGCTAGCACCCAGGCTCCAGCAGCCCTTTGCACCTTGGTGCGTCTTTAATTACTATGAGTATTAAATAAAGTAATTAACTCTAGTTTGAAACTTAAGCTCTAAATATGCAGTAAGAAACTTGTTTTAAGAAGGCTATCTAATTCTATCAAATGGCAAGTTTTAAAACTAAAGTTTTACATGCACTTAATTTGGGAACTCTTCATTTACTCTTGAAATTACTAAAACATAAATGCATTTAACAAAATTGGTTAATATTCTAATAATCTGTCATAGAGAAAGGGTAGGAAAACAACTGTAGCAATCCCCTAAAAGTTTAAATCTGAGCATCACTTTTCTATATCATACAATGCACCTCAGATGACTCAAGCACCAAATCAATTTTATATGTTTCATCTTTTGCACCTTAAATATGGAGAATTAGCCATTAGGCCAATATTTTTATTTTTTCCATTGATGAATATCATGCATTTAAAGTAGGAACTGTCCCTTCATCAAACTCCTATACTGTGGAACTGAAGTGCAGCTGAAAAATATGTTATGATTCTTACCATCGCTTACAATATTGGATGACTCTTTATGAAGACCAGTGGGTGTCTTCTACTCATTGTATAATGTCATGAATTTCTGGACATTACAAGTCTCCTTTTATGTATTAATTATGGTTAGGGTAAAAGCTATTTTGAATTGCAACATTTGTGAAAAATTTGAAGACAGCTGTTTTCATTTTATTTGAAAATCTCCCTTTTACCCAGGGTCTTTAAGTGTCCCTTTAACCAATCATTTTGTGCACTTAATTGTGGTAATGACTCCTTTTTCCATTGACAACCCATTTATAACGAGCTTTATGATGTGGCAGCCCTATCACCTTTAGACATTTTAAATATCCTTGTTGTTTTGTTTCTAGGTTCTGGTTCATGTCTTATAAATAAGGATAATTCAAAATGAAAGTTATTACTTGTGATTGACAATATAATTTATATATGTATTTGGATGCAGAGGTATTTGAACTGCACATGGAGGAGCTGCGTGCAAAGCAAGAGGAAATATCTAAGCGTGATAATGAAATTAAGCTTTTGGAAGCTATAATTCAGACACTTGGTGGGAAAGAATCACATTCTTCAAGTGGGTAACTCTATACTCCTTTTCAATTTTGCTTTATTTTGTCAATTGGGAAACTGAGGGTTGTAAAATTCTGGGCGGGTCTAGTGTTGTACATTGTTTTATTGCTGAAAATGAAAGATGCAAGAACTCCTTAAGCACTTCATCAATTAGTACAGTGAACCATTTGTTATTTGCTTGATTACATGATGAATAACAGTTGCGGTGTGGGATTGAATTCTCAAGAATCAAAACATGGTAAAGTTTGAAAAGAAAAAAGAACAAAAAAGGATAGTTGTGAAGTGCTGCAACATGTATGACTCTGTAGAGCTTAAAGTGTACTCGATGACTTCCAAAACAGGCCTTATATGAAGTTTTGGTCATAATTTAATTTTCTGTGGGACTTTGTTAAGCTCCTTGGGAACCAAACTGGAGGGTGGGAGTTGCTTTGATGCTTGATTTAATAATGTTCTTCCCATCTATCAATAAGGAAGGAAAAAAAAAAAAAAAAAAAAAAAAAAAAAAAAAAAAAAACATGGGTAAAGGTTTTGAAAAAGAAAGAAAAGAACAAAAAGGATAGTTGTTGAAGTGCTGCAACATGTATGACTCTGTTTAGAAGCTTAAAGTGTACTCGATGATTCCAAAACAGGCCATTATATGAAGTTTTGGTCATAATTTAATTTTCGTGGGAACTTTGTTAAGCTCCTTGGGAACCAAAAACTGGATGGTGGGAGTGCTTTGATGCTTGATTTAATAATGTTCTTTCCATCTTCAATTAAGGAAGGAAAAAAAAAAAAAAACAAAAAAAAAAAAAAAAAAAAAAAAAGGAAAAAGGCTTACTCTAAAAAATAAAAAAAAAAAAAAAAAAAAAAAAAAAAAAAAAAAAAAAGGAAAAAGGCTTACTTCTAAAAATATTTAGATTTTTCAGTCAAACATATAAAAAATTATTTAAATTCCTTTTTTTCCCTCTAAGCTCGAATAAAACATAACAAAATAAGGTAATTTTCATCCTTCCCTCTCTTCCTCCACATTTTTATTTTCGGCCTTTTATCATTTCCCTCTCTCAAACTAAACTAACCCTATTGGTTTTAATTTTTAAAACATAATCAGCTTCATAAGAACTCAAATTTGATTTGAATTGAATTGGAATGGCATTACTTTCAGTTGCATTCTCGAATCTGACATGGATTAAACTAGAACGCCATTCTTGATGCATAGAGGTGATGGCAGCACATAATGCATACAAATTACGAGAAGTTCAATGGGATATTAGTTGCATTTTGGATATGTTTTAAAGATAAAAGTCCCATTTTTAGTACATGTGCTTACTTTGATAGCCTGTTAAACAATTCCATTGACGTTTTATTTAGGTGTAAAATGACTGGAAAATAGACCTAAAAATAGAGTATTAACCTTCAGTTGATGACCCAGTTGGAGGTGATCTATTAATGACCACATTGAGAATTATTTCAAGAGCAATATTGTAAAAGGAGGTCATATGCTTTTCAAAATACCTACTTTGCTGTGTTTATCAAAAGAGAACGTTCAATTTTATTGCAAAACAGTCTACCAAGACCTTTGGCTAAAAGACAAATTGATTATTCTTGGAGACATCATCCATTGAGGTGATTGTTGAAAACCTTACTATGTCAAAATCCTAATTGAAGAATCAAAAACCATCCAAGGCTTATTGAAAATGAATCATACACCATATACAAAATAAAAAAAGAAACCCTAAAGAAGGGGAGAATTGAGGGGACTACAAAAAAGAGAGTAGCATACAACAATTAGGAAAATTCAAAAATAAAGCAGCAGAGAAGTGGGATTACAAGGAAAAAATAAAGATCCATGGAATTTTGGAGGTTGAGATATTTGATGTTTGGGGATAGACTTTATGGAACCTTCCCATTGGCAGTTGATTATGTCCCTAAATAGTATAGGTTATTGCTACACCAACTAATGATGTGAGAGTGGTGATAAATTCTTGAAGAAATTTGTACTTACCAATATGGGGTGTCGCGAGTTCTTATCAGCTATAGGGGAACTTATTTTTGTAATCGTTTTCTTGGAAATACTTTTGAAAAAGTATAAAATCACCCACAAAGTAGCAATCCCCTATCATCCACAAACCATTGGACAAATAGAAATTTTCAATCAAAAAATTTAGGGTATTTTGTAGAAAATGGTGAAAAATGCCGGAAAATACTGGCAATAAAGCTAGACGATGCTCTTTGGGCTATAAAATGGCTTACAAAACCCC
The DNA here is from genome assembly GCF_014843425.1 of Jatropha curcas. The sequence continues at coordinate 781,575 of NW_023591619.1, read as the reverse complement.
GATTGGAATAATACCCTTCAAACTAGTGTTTGGAAAACTATGTCACCCAGCAGTAGAATTAGAGCACAAGGCTTTTTGGACGATCAAAACACTAAATATTGATCTGAAAGATGTTGGTGAACGAAGATTATTGTAACTTGATGAGCTTGAGGAATTAAGAATGGATTCTTATGAAAAAAAGCCAAAATATACAAAGAGAGGACCAAAGCATGGCAAGGTAAGCACATTCGGAGAAAATAATTCAAGGAGATTCAGCGTTACTATTTAACCCCGCTTGAAGCTCTTTTCGGGAAAATTAAAAGTCCTATTGGTCTAGACCCTTCCAGGTAATAAAAGCATTTTCTTATGGAACAGTCTAAATTCAAGGAAAATTTTCCAAACCTTTCAAGGTCAATGGCCAGTGTTTGAAGTCATACCTGATCGAGAAGGTATACCATAAGGATGGAGCCACTCCTTAATGGAGCCACTAGATTAATATAGAACAACTGAAGGTCAAGCTAATGACCTAAAATTAACGCTTATTGGAAGGCAACCCAATAAATTTTTATTTATTGTTTGTTTGTTAACTTTTTCCTTTCTTTTATTATTATTTATTTCATTTTATTTATTTTATATTCCATTATTTTAACATTTCTCTTTTTTTACCATTAGCATTTTCAATAATTAATTGTCCTGTATAAAATTGTTCTCAAAGATGAAGAGGTGGAGCACTACGGAACACTGACATAATGGGCTTCTAGAGGATTATTTCACAAGCTGCCACATGTCACCACAAGAATTCAAAAAAAAAAAAAAAAAAAAAAAAAAAAAAAAGGTATTATTTCACAAGCTGCCACATGTCACCACAAAGTAATTTCAAAAAAAAATAAAAAAAAAAAAAAAAAAAAAAAAAAAAAAAAAAAAAAAAGAGAAGCACTGGGTAGAGGCGATAACATTTAATTAAAAATGAAGGTCCACTTTCCAGATGCACAAGGTCTGCTTTCTTACTTAACAACTGTCCACTTTTTGTTTTAATAAAGAACACGTGTATTGCATGCATAAATATTATGTGTTATATTTTTAAGTTTCTTTTCCTTAGTACTATAGGTATGTACACTCCCTCCGTTTCAAAATTTAAACTCCCTTTCGTGTTAAAACAATCGGCCTGCTCTAAGCCTTTCTTTTTTATTCTTCAACCAAACCCTTCCCAATGATGCCTCAAAAAAAAAAAAAAAAAAAAAAAAAAAAAAAAAAGAGGAGAGGTGAATTGAATTTTTCTAAAAAAAAAAAAAAAAAAAAAAAAGAGGAGAGGTGAATTGAATTTTCTAAAAATTTGAATTTTAAAAATAAAATCAGAATTTTGTTGCAGTGGAATTAAAAAATATTTGTGAAAGTTAGTTATCAAGTTTGAAACTTCTTCATAAAACTTATTGCAAGTCTAGAAAGACTTTGTGAAGAACAGTTATTGCATTTAGAACTGCTTCACAAAACTTAAGCAAATTTAAAAAGACTTTGTGAAGAATCAGTTATTATATTTAGAACTGCTTTACAAAGTTTATTGCTATTTAGAAAGATTATGTGAAAAACAGTTATTATATTTTAGAACTGTTTCACAAAACTTTAAGCAAATTTAGAAAACTGATTATAATTCATATTGTGATTTATACTGATTGTGGGAGGACATATTAGAACTTGGTATAATCACAATATAGAAATCCAGAGTTCTAATGTTCCACAGATATAAAGATTGGTCACATTTGGAAACAGAAACTCATTAATAACTTTGCATTTTTGAAAAGATTAACAGTTGTGTAAATAAAATATAATCAAGCAGAACTTCAGAAAATAAAAAAAAAGATAAACACAGAGATTTATAGAGGTTCGGCGCTAGCTCGCCTACATCCACTTTCCAAGACTAATTTTGAGATCCTCCACTATGTTATATTTTTTTAAAGGTAAGAGACAAACCAACTTTATAAGGAAATAGATCAACGCCTAGATCTAACTTTTGTCGAACTAGATTTTCCAAAGGTTCTGGTCAACTTCAACCCTTTTTGTTTTTGTAGAGTACAGAAACTCACATCAAGATATTAAAATCTCACACAAAGAGAAGGTCGCTTGATAATCTATTACACCATAGTTGTTCACCTAAACTATTACACAAAAGTTTTTCATTTAAAGTTTACAATAGATTACAAAAATCTATATAGACAGGGAAAACGCAATTATAAGCATAGAAATAACAGAAAACAGAATTAAAGTTTAGAACTGTTCTTCAGAAAATGTTGTCATCAGTTTTCTTTTCTCTTGAAAAATATTTCTTGAAGATAGAAGAAAAGAAATAAGGAGGTTTGAAGAGAGAGTTTTGAAAGATTTAAAAATTTTATTTAATGAACTCTTACTCTTACAATAACCTCAATGTTTTCAAAAGAAAAAAAAAATGTCACGTTTTTAGAAAATGATGATCTTTAGTTTTAAAAACTATTTAGATTCCGAAAATAAAAAGATATACAAATCTTTTGTAAATTCTCAATTACTTGTTACCAAAAATATTTAAGTTTTAGAAAATGATGATCTTTAGTTTTAAAAACTATTTAGATTCCGAAAATAAAAAGATATACAAATCTTTTGTAAATTCTCAATTACTTGTTACCAAAAATATTTAAGTCAAAATCTTTTTCATTTAGGTAAGTAGAATTAAAAACAAGATTTGACTTTTCTTTTTAAAGTAATTTCCGAAAATAAAAGATATGTGAATTTTTTACAAATACTTGATTATTTGTTGCCAAAAATAATTACGCCAAAATCTTTTCATTTAGGTAAGTGAATTTAAAAGAGCAAGATTTAACTTTTCTTTTTAAGGCAATTTCCAAAAATTATTTTGAAAGAAAGAAAAAAAAATTTTGTGCTTATAAAAAAAATATTTTCTCTATCTTACAATATATCCATAGATACTAACCATACAATATATCTTTAGATACTAACTACTAAAAAAATCTTCAATAATCTTCATAGTATTCAAAGAATCTTGAATTTGTAGAGACTTGCATTCTTTAGTAATTTCCATAATTAAAACTCTGCATAAAACAATTTTAGCACATACAAGAATATTAAATTTATTTATTTTGCATAATCATTAAAATCTCCAAAAAAAATTGACCATTGAGCGAACAAACTCATCCATTTGGATGTGAATAAGAATGGTAATTTTTCTTTCAAAACAGCTCTAAGCTCAAAAATGGAAAGTAATGAAGCTGGGTTATCTTCAAACATGGAGACCTCTTTTTGGAACAAGATTTGGAAGCGGCCAATTCCTCCTAAAGCCAATCGGGCACATAATGATTTTTTACCAACTAAATCCAATCTCCAGAGAAGAGGAGTAGATGTTGATCCTATTTCTGTAAATTGCGGTGAGGCAACAAAGGATGTTTTCCAATATTGCTTGGCTGCCCTTTTGCTGAAATGGTTTGGAGTTCATGTCCTCTAAAGATTAAATTAATATTAATGCTTCTTCTTCTTCTTAATTTCGGTGTTGGTTAAAAGATGTTTTTCGTAGCTTGGTGAAGGAACATTGTCATTGTTGTGTATGGTGTTATGGACTAGAAACTCGCTGGTCTTCCAAAATAAGCAGATGACCATTCTGCAAGTTACTCAACTAGCAGTATCCTTATTCATGGAGTTTAGCAAAAGTGCAACAGAGCTTTTTATTTAACCTTCATTTAGTGAGGAGAGCACCCGGCTACTAGTGTTGATTTATTATTAAATATAATATCATTCAAGAAAGATATAAAACACAAACCCATTCTTTCACAAATGAGAATATAAAGAAATTTAGCTCTTTAACTGCAGCTTTTAATTTCTTCAAGTCTTTTAGCACTGTTGGCTCAAGAGTCAAATTTTAATCTCGGAATTTTGATGATTAAAACAAAACAAATAAATTTAAATTATATTATTTGTGCTAATATTATTTTATGCAGAGCAGATTCTTTATGAAAGAAACGAATAGGCAATCCTACAATAGTGTGTGGAAGATATCCGAAGACCCTAGTATTTTAGGATTTTTTAGGGATACCATTGTAGGATTAGAGATAAAAATTCATCTATAAGCACAAAAACTAATTTTTCTCTCATCAAAAATATTTTTCGAAAATTAGATTCTCAAAAATAAATTTATTTTTGTTTTCGAAACTTTCCTTTAAAAGAAAAATCAATGATTCAATTACTAAAATTTAAAGAGATTTATTGTCTCTAACGATTTTGGTTAATAAATCGTATGATTTTTCTTTTTTCGGAAATATATTCTTGAAGATCGTAAAGAATTTTTTAATTTAATTCTTTTACCTAAAAACGAAGAAAGATTTCATTTTTCTTTCGGTTTTTAGTAACAGTAGTATCTTTTCGAAAAATATTTTCCAAATAAAATGCTTTCGAAATCTCTATGTTTTAAAGGAAAGGAAGATCGTCTTTTATTTTCTTACCAAAAGGATAAACAAAATTTTTGTAAAATTAAGATCTTTTCGTTATATTTCTAAATAAGGAAGCAACAAATATTCTGATTTCAAAATAAAATATCCACTTTCTAAAAACGAGAGTCACAAATCTCTCTATTAAAAAGGAGCTTTCACGCTTTGAACTAAGTGGAGAAAGAGTTTTCGTTTAAAGAGTATTCACCTATTGATTCACCATCCTTTATCTCTCAAAACTTACTCTCTACCCCCATTTTTTTTTTCATCTTTACAATCTTCCACGTTTTATTTTTAAAGAGAAAAGAATTTTATAACTACTTTTGAAAAACGGTTCTGTGTTCTAAAATTTTGGATTTTTCTAATATGAAAAACTTGTTTTTCTGCTGCTCTTATACTTGTTATTTCTGTCGTCTATTTAGAGTTCTGTAAATCTTTAGTAGACAGGTCTTATCTGATAAACAATTTGTGTAATAGCTTTGGTTAGAAGCCTAATTTGTAAAGAGGTATCAAGCAAACCTTCTCCGTGGAGAGATTCTAAATGTCGTGAATTGAGTTTCTTGTACTCTGCCAAAAACAGAAAAGGGTTGAAGGTTAACTAGAACCTTTTGAAAATATAGTGGGATAAAGGGTAGATCTAACGGTTGTTGATTTATTGCCTATGTACTGTTGGTTTGTCTCTTTACCCTTGAAAAAGAGATAAACCATAGTGAGGATCTTCAAGATGAGTTCATTGGGGAGTGGATGTAGGCAAAGTTAGTGCCGAACCATTTAAATCACTGTTGTTGATTCTTTTTAATTTTTTGATAGTTTTGCTTTGATATTTTGCTTTACTTAACACTTCTGTTTATTATTTTCAGAAATGCTAAAGTTGTTAATGGGATTCTTGATGTTTCTAAAACTGAAATAAGTTCTTATCTTCTCTGAATATTAGAATTCTTAAATTTCTGATAAGTGAATATTACCAAATTTTCTAAACTGTTCTTTTATTTACAGTATATTTCACTACTTGGAGTTTCTAATCAAGTTTTCTAAACTTTGATTTAAAGCTTTTGTAGAAGCAGTTCTAATTTTCAATAACTGTCTCACACACAGTCTTATATGATTTTCTAAAACTTTATGAGGAAGTCTTAATTACCAACTATCCGTCATCAAGCAGTTTCTTGATATTGAATTAAGACATTGTGAAAAACAATTTCTTAATTTAATTAGCTGTAGCTTACATAGTCTTTCTATTTTTTTATGAATTAGAAACATTGTTGAGGGAGTTCCTAATCATAATCTATTCTCAACAAGTTCTTTATTTTTTTCCGTCTGCACTTTAAAAACATTGTGAGGGAGTTCTAATCCATAATCTATTCTCACAAGTTCTTTATTTTTTCCGCTGCACTTGAAATTCTATATTTTGTTTTAAATTCTAAAATTTATATTTTTGAAAAACCCAATTCACCCCCTCTTGGGTTGTGACATACATATAGTCTTGGGTTGTGACATACATATAGGTTGTGCCATACATATACAGGACCCACAGGCACTCCATTCCATTTGTAATGCCTCCATTAGATATCCATCCAAACTCCAATTCAAGTTTTCTGTATTCCAAAATGAAGATGAATCGATACTTAATAAGCTGAAACCTCATTTCATTATCAAGAAGATATTAAAATTATTTATTCAGTTTAAGATAATTCAATAGAAAACCATTTTTAAATCAACAATTAATCAAAAGAATTGAATAAAAAATGAGAAATATAATGAAGGTAATTAAGCAAACTTTCAACGGTTGAGCTTAGTGGATGCATGATTAAGCTTTAGTTGATTTGATGAGTAGCATCCTTCGATGATAAAATAGAAGAAGCTACTGATGACTTCAAAAATATAAAACCACTAATTTCATTGTTTTGTTTGTTTGAATAAAAAAACAATTATAGGACTATAACATTGTTGACAAAACTAGCTTTTCATTTTAGTCCATTACTAGTAGCAGCTTCATATAATTGAATAAAGCTTTTTTTTGCCTAAAAAAAAGAAAGGTTTGCAAGTATTGCCACTTTCAATTGCTCATAACCCATCTAACCAAAGGCTAAAAGAAGAAGAAGAAGGAGAGAGAGAGAGAGAGAGAGAGAGAGAATCTGGGGCGCTATTGTCCGCTTCTTACCCTTGAGAAGGTCCTGTCCCTGAGTCATAGGAAAGTTTAGGATTTCTTGAAGCTGAAACTCTTTTCAACTTTTAATTCTTATGCTTGCATGGAAGAGCAACTTGCTTTCAGATTACCAAAGCAACTTGTTAATGCAATTTCTTACAAAAATAAAAGAAGATATGTAGAACAAAGAAAAACTGTTTTATTTGCTTCTGTTTCTTTCTTGTTTCTTGCTAAAACTTCGAATGTTTCTTTCTTTTTACTATAAATGCTTTGCTTCGGTTTCTTTAAACATGCATGAAGTTCTTTTAACATGTGTTTTAACACTTGTCAAGTGGATTTTAATTTAAATCTACTTTTTCTTTTTCTCTTTATAGGTTTTACGTAATAAAGATAAACTTTCTTACATCTTCCACCGTCTAAAGTTAGTGGAAGCATATTTAACTAAGTTAAACATGTGTCTATACACATGTTAAAAGAGGGAAAAAAGAAAGTGACAAGTATAGTCCGTCAAATTTTAATCTGTTGCGTCAAAATTAACCCATTAATATTTTGATATTTAAAGTAAATATATATTATTTCTGTTTCTGTTAGGCATCAGCTCTGATACCAGTTGTGAGGTCCTTTCAAAGAATTAAGAGAAAATAATTATGAAATTGTTAGGAATCAGGTCTGATACCAGTTTTTGGGCATCAGTTCTGATTCCACTTGTTGGGTTCAACCAATTAAGAGAAAAAATTAACGTAGCGGAAAAATAGAAATGGGACACAAAGAAATTTACGTGGTTCACCCTCAACTGTTTAGGGCTACGTCCAGGGACAAACTCCGAATCATTCTTCCACTATTAAAAATAGTAGGCTTACAAATATAGAGTAATACAAAAATAGTGGCACTCAAAAGTGTTTCCCAAAAACACTCGAAATTATCCTCACTATTTTCTCTTCCCAGTTTTAGAACCCTTTCTAAAACTGAAACTCTCTAAATCCCTTTCTTTTCTTGTGTGCTTTGATGAAGCGAATTAACTCCTATTTATAGGAGAGGTGGACGCGTTAATCACGCGTCCACCGAAAAACAAATCATCTACAGAAAAAAATTTTCTTCTTCCTTTTTCAACTGTGTGTGGGTCCTACCACGTTTTCCTTTCTTCTCTTTTTATTTATTTATTTCAAATGTGGGTCCCACTGAGTGGGCACTGCACAACAAATCTCCCCCTGCACACTCAAGTGGGGACGTTAGCCATACCAGCTATCTTTCTGCAAGTGACAAGTTTCTCTGTAGGTAAAGCTTTAGTCATCCAGCTATCTTTCTTTGCAAGTGACAACAGGTTTCTTTGTGCTATCTTTCTGCAAGTGACAAGTTTCTCTGTAGGTAAAGCTTTAGTCATCATATCAGCGCCATTATTATCAGTGTGAATCTTTTCAATCTAAAATAACTTCATCTCCAACGCATCACGTATCGAATGATACCTCACATCAATGTGCTTTGACCTTGAATGAAAGGTCGAATTCTTGCGGAGATGTATCGCGCTTTGACTATCACATAGCAGAATGTACTTCTCTTGTTCTACACCCAATTCTTGTAGGAATTTATTCATCCACAAGAGTTCTTTGCTAGCTTCTATAATGGGAATATATTCCGCCTCAGTGGATGAGAGTGCATTTTTGCAATTTTGTTCGCCCAAACGAAAACTGCATGGCTCCTGCAAAGCTGTTTCATCAGGATATCCAGAAGTTGATTTTGCGTGAACAACACTCCACCACCCATATCTGCCATCCGTACCATCTAACACAGGTCTCATTTATCACCAAAACATTAAGCAGATTTTGGAAGTGCCCTTAAGGAGACCTGAGAATTTCCACTTCACTCGCGCATTTCAGTGTTCTCTACCCTGGATTGATTTAGAAATCGGCTAACAAACCCAAACAGCATTGAGCAATATCACGGTTCCTTGTGCATACCATGGCGTACATTTCAAGCTGCCAACGACCGGATTTGCATAAGGAATCTTCTTCAGTTTCTTCTTTTTCTTTCTCACTTGAAGGACATTGACTGAGACTTAATTTGAAATGACCTGGCAAGCTGGAGTACAATACTGGCCTAACCCACACTTTAGGTATTGCTCATATTGGAATCTGTTGAATCTGTTGAGAACTTTCTCGATGTACTTCTCTTGAGACAACCACAACTTTCTCTTTTTCCTGTCTCTAGAGATCTTCATTCCGAGAATTTGTTTTGCCGATCCCAAATCCTTCATGGCAAAGGATTTTCCAAGCTCTCAATTTTTTTAGCATCATAACTCTCAATAAGCATATCATCCACATATAATAAGAGAATTATAAAGTCGCCTTCTGCAAACTTTTTCACAAACACACAATGATCAGAAGTAGTTTTCTCATACCCGTGATTTACCATGAAAGATCAAACTTTTTGTACCACTGTCGGGGAGCTTGTTTGAGGCCATACAAGTTCTTCTGCAATTTACACACCAAGTGTTCTTTGCCTTTGACTCTGAATCCTTCTGGCTGCTCCATATAAATTTCCTCCTCTAAGTCACCTTGGAGGAAAGCGGTCTTTACATCAAGTTGCTCGATCTCCAAATTCAAGCTAGCTACTAAACCGAGCACAACTCTAATAGAAGACATCTTGACTACGGGTGAGAAAATTTCTTCAAAATCAACTCCTTTCTTCTGACCGAATCCCTTCACAAACAATCTTGCTTTGTACCTCGGCTGTGAGTTGTTCTGTTCAGTCTTCAACCTGAACACCCATTTGTTCTTCAGTGCCTTCTTACCTTGAGGCAGTTTCACCAGCTCATAAGTTTGGTTCTCATGCAAGGACTCGCAGTTCACCCAGCTCATTAATTTTGGTTCTCTGCCAGAGGATCCATCTCCATCGTGGCCATGGCTTCCACCCACTCATTCTTTTTATCTTTCCACCACTCATTCTTTTTATAATCTTCCATTGCCTCCTGGTAGTTCTCTGGTTCTCCCCCTTGAGTCAACAAGTCATACTCATTAGGAGAATATCTAGTAGATTGTTGTCAGACTCTATTGGATCTTCTTAATGTTTGAGGAACTTCCGGTGCTGGTGGTTGAACATGAACACCATAATCTTCATATGGTTCATTCTGATTATGAACTTTTGGATTTTCTAACTCTGGCACTCGTTCTTGTGGAACATTATCTTCATCTCCAATTTTTCTGCATTCTATTGGAGGGACTCTCTGTATGTCTGTTGAGTCTTCATCAGATCTAATGGCACTCTGCTTCAATATCTTCAATAGTCTGATCTTCAACAAATACAACATCACGATTTCTTATAATCGTCTTCTGGATTGGGTCATAAAACCTATAGCATAAACCTATTAGCCACATTCTTGGTCTTGGCCATAGCCATTAATGAGATACACAACCCGTCTAATCTTGACATCAAGCTTAGACCGGTTTTCATTCCTTCGGGATATGCACGGAAAGGCTATATGCACGAAGGCTTTGCAACCAAACACCCACAAATGATCATAGGAAACATCCTTTCCTAACCATACTCTCTCTGGAGTATCATACTGTAGAGAGAAACAGGGTGAACGATAAACTATTGTGAGTAAAACTTCACCCCAAAATCTCTTAGACAACTTTGCATGTGAGAGTACACATCTGACTCTCTCCATCAAAGTTCTGTTCATCCTCTCAGTCAAACTGTTCAGTTACGGTGTCTTGGGAGGTTTCGTTTGATGTCGAATGCCATGCTCTTTGCAGAAAGTATCAAATGACCCAGTGTATTCTCCACCATTATCTGTCCTGATACACTTCAGCTTCTTGCCTATCTATCTCTCAATCAGGTTTAGAAGACTTCAATGTGTATACCCAGGTCTTCCTAGAATGGTCATCGATAAATATCACAAAATATCGACTCACAGCCCATTTCCACCATTCAATGACATTGTTCAATGGTCCACACCAAATCTATGAATCAGATCTAACTACATTCTTCATTCTAGAAGGAGGGGTAATCTTTGAAAGCTCACTCTGTTTAGGTTTGCCCGCTATACAATCAGGACACTTGTCTAGGTGAACTTCATCCAATTTTTTTTTTTTTTCCCCCACGGTAGTACATTCTTTCTTGCCAGAGCTTTTTCTTACTCATATGGGCGTAGTTTCATTTATGCCACAATTCAACCTGTACTATCATTCATCCGCTACCACTCAAAGTGTCTTGGGAGAGTTTCGCATGCTCACGTACAGCTTTTGGTCTTTCGCTTACCACAAATGACCTTTTTGTGAGCTTCACCTGACCATTTCTTAAAGGTGCTCAAGAAACCCTTTCATCTCAAATCCCTGCCAACCGAGATTTGGACACCATGCTCCCAAAGGCTCCATTCCTCATCAGTCTTGTCTTCCGCGTTTTAGTCTTGTCTTCCGGTTTAGTTGAACTAAACACGGGCAAATGCATTTTGATTACCATAAGGAGATCTCACATTTTATTTCTCCATATATGGTAATATGCGTCATTTAGACTAATCATTTTGTTTGTCCATTTTGACTTATGCAGAATATCATCACCAACATAAACCGTATACATGAACAGTAGTATGCGTGAATAGTGACCATGAATAGTAACAGTATACTTGAATAGTAACTGTATGCATGAATAGTAACTATACACATGAATAGTACTATGCGTGAATAGTGCTGGGCTTACTTCAAATGGACTCAGCAAACAGTAATGCTAATAGTACTGTTCACCAATGGACTCGTCGTAATTTTCTCTTCGTCGTGGTATATTTATTTTCAAAATATATCCACGAATCCGGTACCACTATTTGACCGGCTAGACCTATCGAAACCTTCAGCTCTGATACCACTTGTTAGGCATCAACTCTAATACCAGTTGTTAGGAATCAGGTCTGATACCAGTTTTTGGGCATCAGTTCTGATTCCACTTGTTGGGCTCTTTCAACCAATTAAGAGAAAAAATTAACGCAACGAAAAAATAGAAATGGGACATAGAGAAATTTACGTGATTCACCCTCAACTGTTTAGGGCTACGTCTTTACGTGATTCACCCTCAACTGTTTAGGGCTACGTCCACGGGACAAACTCCGAATCATTCTTCCACTATTAAAAATAGTAGGCTTACAAATAGAGAGTAATACAAAAATAATGACACTCCAAAGTGTTTCCCAAAAACACCCGAAATTATCCTCACTATTTTCTCTACCCAGTTTTAGAACCCTTTCTAAAATTTAAACTCTCTAAATCTCTTTCTTTTCTTTTGCTCTGCTTGTGTGCTTTGATGAAGTGAATTAACTCCCATTTATAGGAGAGGTGGACGCGTAGAACCCTTTCTAAAATTGAAACTCTCTAAATCTCTTTCTTTTCTTTTGCTCTGCTTGTGTGCTTTGATGAAGTGAATTAACTCCCATTTATAGGAGAGGTGGACGCGTTAATCACATCACGCGTCCACGCAAAAATAGTCCACTACCGACAGTAGGAGAGGTGGACGCGTTAATCACGCGTCCACCGAAAAATAGATCACCTACCGAAGAAAATTTTCTTCTTCCTTTTTCAACTGTGTGTGGGTCCTACCACGTTTTCCTTTCTTCTCTTTTTTTTTATTTATTTCAAATGTGGGTCCCACTAAGTGGGCACCGCACAACAGTTTCTAAATACTCGTGATATTTAGAATTTCATCTCCTTAAAAAATTATTGAATTTGTCTAAATTATAATAAATTATTGAGTAAATCGATTATATTACTTTTAATTTCATATATTCAAACACCAAATTTTGAGGAATTGAAGCAATAATTATTGATTATATATAAAGGGTAAATATGAAAAAAAATCTATTACTTGTTGAAATCATAAATGTGACAAGTATTTTGAAACATAGTATTTTTCTCAAATGTGATAAATATTTAGGAATGAAGGTAGTATTGCTAGTATTTGTTACATTTGAAATTTTACATCCCTTAAAAAAATCTTTAAATTTATCTAAGTTACAATAAATTATTGAGTAAATTGATTATATTACCCTTAATTTAATATATCCAAACATTAAATTTTGGAGAAATTGAAGCAATAATTATTGATTATATATAAAGGGTATGAAAAAAAATTATTACTTTTCAAAACTATAAATGTGACAAGTATTTTGGAATGTAATACTTAATGTGATAAGTAATGAAGGTAATATGAATTTGATGTAACTTATTTTTATAATTTATACATCATTATAAATTGTAACTCAATCGTAAACTCTACTGCCTGGTTAAATTTCAGGATGTCTAATAACTTTGTAATTATAGTAGAAGTTTAACTCTATTATTTTAATTAATTAACAATTAAAATAATATTTATTTGATAGGAGAAATCTTCCGTATGTGTGTATAACTTTATAATTTAATATCTAATTAATTAGCAATAAGAATATAATTCAAACTCTCCGATATTATAACCCATTCTTTTGAGCTGGACCAGAATTAGGACTTGACTAAAATACACCAGTGAGTAACTGTATTATCTCATCGTTAATTACGACTCTTTAATTTCTAATAGCTGAGAAAGCGTTCCCTTTCGAGTGTTTAACGGGAATTTGTACTAGGACTTGAACTCGAGACTTCTAGTTAAGAGAGAATACATATTTGTCATCCCATCTCACCCCTCAAAGGTAATATTCATTAAAATTTAATATATAACTAATGTATAATTACATTTTTAAAGAATAATTTCATTATTCATAATAACATCCTACACATAACAATTCATCTTTTATTGTGCGGATGCATTGCTTGTAATGAATCTTTTCAATATTATTTTAAATAAAAAATTTATTTAGTTTATTATTATTTAGTTTATACATACTTTATTATTTATAATTTTAAATTTATAAATTGTATTAGTATTATTAAAATATTCATTTTTCCATGAATCTCACTGTTGTCGTACATAATACTTCATAGTTTATAATTTATAATTATAAATTGTATTCCATATATATTAAAAGTGTCTGTTTATATATATTTTACTGATCTGGTTTACTATATATTTTACTTTATTTATTATAATAATTTAATTAATATATATTATTAATGATTAAATATGAAGTTTTAATTATTTTTTGTGTATCCTATTTATTCTTTAAGTTTAAATAGAATTAATTAATTAATTAATTAATAACTGAATTTTTTAAAATTTTTAATCTAATACTTGAGAATAACTTGTATTAATAAAATTATTTAGTTATATATTTAAGTAGAAATTTACATAATCAAGTCAGCTACATATTCAAAGTACAATAATTAACAATGAAATTTTTATTATTTGAATATATTTCAATACTGAGTATTGATACCTTTCTATTATCAAATACATAATAAAACAAATATATAAATAGAGATTTTGAAATATACGATGGGTATCAATATATAATTGAACCCAATGATTAGCAGGAGGGAGGTTACCGAATTCATTGTATTAAATATATATATTACTATTATATATATATATATATTAATATACATATAAATTTTCTGAAGCAGTTTGTATATTCTACTTACATAGATCGTTCGAATCAAGAAGAGCTCATAAAGCATAGATTCCCATAAGTGCCGAAGATCGAACCCGAAATGCCACCGACAAAATGATATTTACTCATCACATACATACAGCAATCCTATCCTCACTTTTATTAAATAATTTTTCAATTTTTTCAAAAAATAATTGATTTAACATTATAAGCTAGTTAGGAGTTTGCTAACTTTTTTTTATGACCTAGGAGAGATTCGAATATAGATTGATCTTGTTGCCGGACGCTGCCGTTACTCTCATCTTTTTTTTTTTTTTTTTTACCTAGGAGAGATTCGAATATAGATCTGATCTTGTTGCGACCGCGCGTACTCTCATCCAACCCCAAATTAGTATGATATTGTCCGCTTTGGGTCAAGCTCTCACGGATTTGTTTTTGGGCACCTCCCAAAAGGCCTCATACTAATGGATTGGGTTTGAACCATTATATTTTGATTCCTCTTCTCATTTTTATTCGGTGTGGGACTTGGGAGGATATCCCAACAGATCTATTACTAAATTGTATATGCACGTACCACTAGATTATATCTTGGTATGTAGGAGTTAGCTAACTTGGTAATTAATTTTCTTATAAAATTTTAAGTCTTGCTCAAGTGGGATATGGGATATTGATAGATAGAATACAATATTTTTATAAATAGATGACAACTCCATCATGTATAGTCATATGATCTTCATGCTTCTCCGTTCTTCTCGTATTTGATCAAGTGCACCTAACAATTCCACCTATAAATAATAAATCAATTAAAACCAAGGATAATTGCTCTTTCAAAAATTTATAACATATAATTAACAAACCATATTAACCAACAAATTAAAATTTGAAATTATGATAATTCAAAGAATTGAAGAAGAATTAAAAAAAATATCAAGAATCGTAAAAATGCAGAGGAGAAGATTGAAAATAAATTTAGAAAAAAAAGGATTAACCTTGAAGGTGGAAAAAATATAGAAAGGAATGGGAAATCCTTATATGATAAAGGAAAGCCCAAGGGTTACTCTGAACAATCTCTGAAGAGCGAGATTAAAAAAAGAATTTATGCATATGCCCTAGACATACAATTTGAAAATGTGTAAGTCCATTCTTCGCAAATTTGAAAATTTTCACCTGAAACAATTTGTTAGTATAGAAAATCCTATATGAATAAATCCTCCTATATAAATAAATTCTCATTGCAGTACCATGAGAATCACAATGGATGACACTTATCTGAGAAGGTGCAAGCCTCGCACACCTGAAAAAAGTTCACATGAGCAATAATGTCAGCAATACCGAGCAATACCATGAGAGGGATAAAAGTTTTTTTAGTTATTTATAGATCGTAAGAGATAAATGTTATCTAATAGCTAGCTAAGCTATTAGAGTTTGTAATTTAAATAATTTATTAGTGTAGATAATCCTATATGAATAAATTGATTTTTAGAAAATATTAAAATCTAATTAAATCATAGTGAAACTAAAAGAAAACTCAAAAATTTGTAAAAAAGAAAAAATAGGAATGCTGAATGAAAAGAGCGCGTTAAACTTATTTTTTGCTTCAGAATTATACATTTATATAGATTCTTATTATTATTCCTCATTCATCTTTGGAATTTTTTTCCTGTGACTTTCTAATTTTTTTTCTATTCTTTGCAAATGAATTTAAATTCACTTACGAGTTTGTAATTATATAATACTTATTGTTGGACACCTAATGCTCAACAAGTTCACAAAATGAATATTACGGAGATGCGAATGTTGAGATAAATGTAGTCACACAAGGTTGGACAAGATTAGAAATGATCATATTGAACAAAATGCACAAGTAGTAGAAGTTGGAGACAAAATAAGAGGACGCTTGAAATTGTATGATTATGTATTACGTAGACCCTCATATGTCCTGATTTCGTAAATGCGATACTTTATTAATAACTGGTACTAAAAAAGAAAGAGATCAATCTAAAACTGCTTGGAAGGAAGTTGTCGCTAAGGATTTACCGTCTTTGAATATTAGTAAGGATATAACTATTATTAGAAAATCTGTTATTAAATAAAATTAATCTTTAGAAATCCTCCTTAATATTCATCATTATTCGATTTTGTTATTCTTTAGGATTGATATTGTAACATATCCTTAATTTGTAGGAAAGCCTTTACGTTAAATTGTACATATATGACTGATCAATGTAATTATCTTCTATTTTAGTTCTCTTTTATGTTTACTCTTTTATGGTATCAAAGCCCTCTCTCTCTCACGAGTAATTTTTTTCTCTCCAACCATGTTACCTAAAACTTCTGCGCAACCTTTCTTACAAAACTACTACCAAACTTTTAATCACCATTAATGTAACCACACAACTCCCTCTCGAACTCACCTCCATGAACCATTTCTCATGGCGTGCTCAAGTTATTTGGATGGCTATGCTTCTTCTCCTCCCGAAACTCTGACTCAAAATGATGTTGTGACTAATAGCCCTGATCATACTCTCTGGGGTAAGACAAGACAAACTAATTTTACATGCTATAATTGCCTCTCTTGATGACACCATTGTCCCTTAGATTTCTTCTACAGAAACTAGCCATGAAGCATGGATTTGGCTAGCGAGACTTTATGCCAGAAGATCTAACGCCCATATTATATATCTTAAAGATAAGTTGGCACAAATAACTCATGGCACCATGTCTGTTGTAGACACTCTTACTATTATTGAGAAGATTATTGACGAGCTTACCATCTTTGGAGCTCCACCATTTGATATGGATCTGCTTGTTTATACAACCTAGGTCTTGGGCCTGCAAACAAAGATATTATCTCCTTCTTACATTCTCGCGACAACTATTTCATTTGAGGAAATGTTTGAGAAACTTCTTGACCATGAAATATTTCTTCTACATAATGAACTATTGCGATCTAAATCGTCTCCGCCAACTGTTAATATGACAACACAATCTCGTTCATCTAGTCATCAAGTGCGACTTTCTCAAATGTCTGGGTTGTTACCCACTCCTAATGCTCACCCTCTTGTATCAAGTCCTGTTATCTGTCAATATTGCGATAAACATGGCCACGAAGCTAAAAATGCTTCAAGCTATTCTTAACCACCACTCCAATGTGGAATCTAAGACAAGTCTCATATCTTGCCTTACAACTAGGATCCTAACATCCCACTACGCTCCGTAGTCCCGGTGTCCACATTAAGGCGCTCTGCTTGATTGCAAGTTAGAGGACCAGTGATTGACTTTGATACAAATTGTTATGACCTTGTAAAAATCATACCTCAAAAGCTAGAAATTGAGGTTGAAAAATCCAAATTCATATGAATCCCGCGTTGAAATCTCATACTTCCAATGTGGGATCCAAGACAAATCCAATACTTTGTCTTGCAACTAGGATATTAATTCAAACTAAAGGAACAATTGAACACCTACAAACTTTAATTAAATATTCAACTTAAATAATCTTATTTCCACCGAATCCGTCAATTCTTAGAT
The DNA here is from genome assembly GCF_014843425.1 of Jatropha curcas. Next base: position 763,937 of record NW_023591619.1, on the reverse strand, counting down.
GGAAAATCTTCGTATGGAGGAGCTGAATTGATCGAGCCTCACCTTGAAGCTTCACGTGGCCGGAGTCGCTTGGCATCGCCGGAGAGCGAAGAACGAGAACTATCGATGGAGACAGTCTCGTTTCGCGCCATTGGAGGCTCTGCTAGCGCGGAAGGAGGCCGGAAAATGGACCAGCGACTCCAGGGAAGTCGATCGCCACCTCGCTCTCGTTGAGCGATGGCCAGAAACTGGAAGAAGGGAGGAGTCGCGCCTGCCTCGCGGAAGAAAAAGAAGAGAGGAAAAAGAAAGAAGGTAAGGCGGTTTCTAGCCATTCCAGTTCGATTCAAAGCGGTTTGGTCTGATTCAACGATTTGACTCAATTTTTGCTTGGTTTTCGAATTTTTCACTTAATTTTCGAAAATTTCAAACGGGTTTACGGGTCCAGTTAATTTATTTTAATTGATTTAATATTTAACGTTCAGTATAATTCTTATGCAGCTTCAAAAATCTTGGTTAGGAGCTGCCGTACTATACTTTGGGCGTCGGCCCAACTCACGAGTTTGGACGCGGATTGAGATTATATAGTACTTACAGCCCACATATTTTTAATTTAATAAAAAATTCAAAACTTTTGAAAATAAGATTACGAGGTGTTTCAGTCATATACAAAGGTAAATATGAAAAAAAAAAAAATATTACTCTTTGGAACTACAAATATGACAAATATTTTTTGGATCAAAATATTTTCTCATATATAAAACAAATATTATAAAACTGAGATAGTAATAAATTTGCTTTATTGATTTGATAAACACATTTCAGTCGTATGAATATTACTTCTTTAAAAAAAATTATAAAATTCATTTTCATTATTTGCAAATATTAAAACTAATCATATAATTATCCTAAAGGAAAAACCTTATTTAATAAAATAATTAATTGAATAAATTAATGTGTAGTAAATTTATTGGTATGGTTATTTTATTACTTTATTACTTTCCTATTCTATCCATTCCATTATTCCTGTTAATCAAATACATGAATGTAATTTGAATTCCTATTTTGTGATGTATATCAAACATAGTAATAAGAATTATATTTTCTATTATATTCCATTACATTCTCAATAGGCTATATATCATAACACCCCAAACTTTAGAAACTTTTGCAATTTCACTTCATTTTGACATTTCTACCAATTTTATACCCTATTTCGACCTTTTTACTAATTTTATTCTTATTTCACATTTTCTAGCAATAGCACCCTTAATAGTAGTTGAGGATGTAATCGCACATAAAAAAATATTTTCATTAATTTGTAGATCATCATGTGACACTAATAAAATTTTTAAAAATTTTTATGAAATATTCAATTAGTCTACTCAATTGATGTTGCAAGATTAAATTTTTAGTTTTTGAAATTTGCAAACTAATAATTTAATAAAAAAATTTTTGTTACTTACCAAAAAAAAAAAAAAAAGAATGGCATAAAGAATTAAAGGTTAAAATAATAATCACAATTCTTTCAGTTGTATATTTTTGTTTTAATATTTGATATATGTTTAAGAATAAAAAAAATCCTAGATTCTTATAAATTTTTTCCATTTATTTTCCATTTTTAATAAAAAATAAATATACTTGTACATTTGTCAATATTATATTCTTTTTGTTACTTACCAAAAAAAAAAAAAGAATGGCATAAAAATTAAGTTAATAAAATACAATTCTTTCAGTTGTATATTTTGTTTTAATATTTTATATATGTTAAGAATAAAAAAAATCCTAATTCTTATAAATTTTTTCCATTTATTTTCCATTTAATAAAAAATAAATAACTTGTACATTTTCAATATTATATTCCTAAATCTATAAATATCTTACTATAAAATTGAATATAATTTAATATTTAAAGTACTTTTTTGAAATTTTATTTTTATTATTAATTGTTTATTCAATAATAAGATAATATACTTAAAAAAAGATAAAAAAAATACGTTTTTTATTTATAATTTCATTTTTAATTACAATTATTGCTACAAAAGGTCAAAATTAATAGAAGAAAAGTCAAATAGAGTGAAATTATAAAAATTTATAAAATTCAGAATATTCTGATACATTAGCGTTCGCTGTACCATTTTTTACTCCTTATTAAACATAGCCTATGTGGTTCTGCCCCTCACATGTTCCTAAATTCTTGTTTGGGTCATCAATTACAGAATTATGGGCGGCAAGTGAAGCACCCAGGGTCAAAATATTGTTTCAATTTATTTATTTTTTTTTTAGTTTTACCCTTTTAATTGTTCATTTTTCTCTATCTCTCTAGGTCCATTTGTTTCGATAAAATAACTTGAAGTAAAATATTTTCTACAATTTTTCATTGTTTGGGGGCGTTAAGGAAAATAAGTCAATAGAAAATATTTTCCTGATTAAAGTAAAATTAAGTCATTTTTAAGGAAAATGACTTTCCATCTTCAAGAGCATAAAACATTTTTCCGGATTTTGACAAACTTATTATAACCTTATAAATCCATATTTTGTTAATTTATTAATCATTAGTAGCCACTGCTACCACTCACCGTTCACTGCCACCGGCCACCGTCGACCACCACCACGGGCACTGCCTGCGACCACCACCACGGGCACTGCCTGCTGCCACCACCGTCATCGGCGACTTTCATAATTTATTTTTCTTTTATTATTCTCATATTTAACAATAAAATTTTTAAATATGAAATTTATATTATTAGTATTTTTATTTTTATAGTCTTATGAATTAAAATTTTTAATATCTTTAATTAATTTTCAAATTACAATCAAATAACAGAAAATAAGTCATTTAAAAAATATTTTTCTTATTTTCTAAAAACAAATTGAATTGTAATTTCGACTTTTAAGTCCGCCGTTGACCGTGAATATTCCTATTTAGTACTTATACACACGAGTGCAAACCCAGATGGTCTTCAACATTGGATAATGGATGACGATGGTGGAGACTAGCAAACAAATTATTCAAACAAGAGCAGCTAAGCAGGTAACAAGCCAAACAGCCCTTAAGCAAAGACGTTATTTTTAGTTTATTTATTTTGTTGTTTACAACGTCTTTTTGTCATTATGGTTAGTCTTTGGTGGTCTCCCACTCTTACTACACTACACAATTCGGCATTCAACCTTGGCCGGCCAACCAACATCACAGTTTCCTTTTCTTGACGACATATAAAAATCATAGCGTGTCCATTAGTTTCCATTTCTTTTTATTTCCGTTTCCTTTCAAAAGAACTATCTTTTTGACTCTTTCTTTCTCTTATTCTGGGATTTGATCAAGATGAACGACTTACTCACGGTAATTCAATTTCATTTCTGGATTCTGCATATGTATAATTTGTAATTTAATTGATAACTGTAGTGTATTGAGATGATTATATTGCAATTACTGGAAAATTATGTTCTTCAGTTTAATGCTTCATCTTTGTTGGTTTAATGGTGATTGGAGCTGGGTTAGTCCTGCTTAGTATGAAATTACCTCTATTTTTGGTTCATACCATATAGTGTCCCCACCTCTCGTTTTTGGAAGTGATTTTTCATTTGAATTTTGAATGTGTAATATCTTTAGTTGATTGAGGAAACTAACCCTTTTTTCAGTACAAATGAATTTGTAAATACTAGACTAATCCTTTGTTTAGTATATACATATATAATTCTCTCACGTCAATTCTGTTTTTCTTTCACCTTTTGATGAATTTGTAATGCATCGAATTTCAGGATTCATTTGTTGGTGATGCCGAAAAACCTCCCAACAATATTGATGTTGAAATGGGGATGCGACTTCCACGGAGTAACTCCGACATGGGAATGGAAGCTTTCAATAAGGAGGTATTGTCTTTCGAGCATGGTCTTCTTCTTTTTTAAGTTAAAATTTTAGTATAATTAAACTTGTGAATGTTTCATGAAAAGCCTGTTCTTGTACTACACAATATCTTTGATAGCTTTCCTATTTGTCTTTATACTTGTTCTTTCTTTCTTAGATACGAGAGGTTGAGAAACAGGTTGACAAGGTCTCCGCACTTCTCAAAAACTTGAAGGTATGTTTAATGCTATATAAGTGAAGAAAAGAGAATAGAAAACAATATTTTTCATGATTCTTCCTATAGAATTTCTAATGTTAACTTCTTTACAGGAAGCTAATGAGGAGTCAAAGACTGTGACAAAAGCATCCGCCATGAAAGGTAAAGCCTAACCTGTAGACCTGAAGTCCATATTAAACTTGGTTCAGGGACTTGATGGTTGTTTCTCTCTAAGAGTACAGTTAAATCATTGCAGTTATCAAGAAGCGAATGGAAAAAGATGTTGACGAAGTGGGTAAGATTGCACGGACTGTCAAAGCCAAACTACAAGCAATAAACAAAGATGTAAAAACTTATTCTTTTTGTTGCTACATTAAACTTTTCTTTTGTAAGAATTTCAAATTTTTGCTGATTCCTCTTTTCTGTCTTCATTTCCAGAATTTAGTCAATCGACAGAAACCTGGATGTGAAAAGGGAACTGGTGTCGACAGAGCTAGGATGAATGTTACAAAGTTTGCTTCTTGTGAAAACTTTTTAATATTAGATTTAGACATTCATTTTCTAGAACAAATTTCATGCATCTACCAATCAATAATAATAATAAAAAAAAACTATCCCTTTTAACAGCAGGGTCTTTTTATGCTTCTAGAAAACAAAAATTTTGATACTGACAAGATTTAATCGCAATAATCATTTCTAGCACCATCGTGAAAATTTGACAACACTATCAAAATGCTATCCGTATGTGGTTAATTATTATTTCCAGCAGAAAGTAATAATGCTGCTAAGTCAAATTCTCGCTCTATTGTGTATGCATGTGTGTGTGTGTGTGTGTGTGTGTGTGTGTGTGTATACTGTGAATATCTGTTATTTAGTTATATGTCTTTGTTTTGGATCACAGTGCCTTAACAAAAAGGTTCAGGGACTTAATGACCGAGTTTCAGGTAAATGTATATATATGTACATATTAATAAAGTAAATAATATATGTACATATTAATAAAGTAAATACAAATGTTTTGTTTGTTTTCTCACGTTTATTATTTGGGATCAGACTTTAAGACAAAGAATCCAAAATGAGTACCGTGAAGTGGTAGAGAGAAGGGTCATTACAGGTTTCAAAACTTTGCTTCCAAATATCAAACTGTATCTACTTCCATTCTCTTAAATCTCTTCGTCCAATTTTATTAATAACGTTTTTCCAATGGTTTGCTATGAATAAGCAGTTACAGGAACCAAACCAGATGAAGAGGTACTGAGATAGTAGTTTGAAACTAGAAACTATGTTCTAATTGGTATAGATATTATAATAATTGGCAAATTTTACTGACTGTTAGACTATTGACCACCTGATCGAAACTGGAAACAGTGAGCAAATTTTCCAGAAGGCAATTGAAGAAATGGGCAGAGGACAGGTATATAAGTCTTGCATAGTTTAATGTAATTAAAAAATACTCTTCCATGACCCACGCAATTTTAGTTTGTAATTCTACTGTTATGTCTTCTATCTCGAGCTTGTAATTTTGAGCCATGGTTGCAGGTGCGAAATACTCTAGAAGAGATCCAGGAGAGACATGATGCTGTGAAGGAAATTGAGAAAAAGCTACTTGACTTACACCAGGTATATCTGCGACTAGAGAGTATAAACTTGAATTCAAACTTTTCTAACATGAATTCTTATTTGTCAGATTTACCTCGATATGGCTGTTCTTGTTGAGGCCCAAGGAGAGATCTTAGATAACATTGAAAGTCAGGTTGGTTGAGAATATTTTCCTATAAGTTATTTTACAGAAAGAAACGGAGATTAAGAAACGGAGATTCAATATTGTGATTACAGGTGACAAATGCAGTGGACCATGTTCAAAGTGGTACTGAAGCTCTTAAAGTTGCAAAGAGTTTACAAAGAAGGTCAAGAAAATGCATGATGATTTCCATAATTCTACTCTTGATCATTGCAATTATAATTGTTCTTTCTATTGTGAAACCTTGGAAGAAGTAACTATAAGATTAGTGTTTTATTGTTACAAATTGCTTTATATGTCTAATAATTCTCCCTCAATTTATTTATCCTAGCTTCCCTTTTGGAGATTGTTTATTAACAAATAATGTAAGAAATCATGTAGCAATATGGGTTCTGATTTCTTAGCAAATAAGCAATGATACTTTTTTAAAAAAATGCACTGTTGTCAGCAGTTACAATTGTTTTAAATCCATTAAAAACGGTACAATCTATTATAAAGCCCATTAACAGACATTAGAAAAGTAATACAAATTATATTGAAATCATTACATAATCAGGGATTGAATTAAGTTAATCAAATTCTTGCAACTATTTATATGAATCTTCTCCTTTATAATCCAATCTACCACTAGTTTGTTAGCAAGCTTTATGCCCTAAAAAACAAGTACAAATTTTCATACACATCCAGAAGTTAAAGTCTAATAAGTTTCATGTCAATTACTACCTCTATTCTATAATATTTTCCACATTTAAATTTCACGTCCCTTAAAAAATATTAAATTTGTCTAAGTTATAATAAATTATTGAGTAAATTAACTATATTACCCTTAATTTAATACTCCTAAATCTAAACACCAAATAATTATTGGGGGTATTTTAAGGGTAAATATGAAAAAAAAATTTATTACTCGTTGAAACAATAAATGTAATAAGTATTTTGAAACAAACTGTTTTTTCGAATATGACAAATATTATGGAACGGAAGTAGTAATAGAAAAGAAAAAAAAAAAAAAAAGAAGTGTCTAAGTCCTAACTATGTCAATTAAAGTATTAATAAATGTCCATCCGATCCCAATGCAATCTTGACTGGACTTAACTTTATACTTTCATGGACCATACTAGTTGGGCCTATCTTAAAAAAGACAGTACTTGTACGTTGGACTCTTCTTATCTCCTCTTCAGTATTCATTTCTTTTCAAATAAAATTTGAGAAGTATAATTTAAAAAAAAAAAAAAGAAAAAACAAAGATAAAATACAAGTCTTAATAAGATCTTTGTTGGCATTATAAATAGACTTCTATATTAGCCCATATTTAGAATCCATTTCTGTCCTTAATTATCCAAAATAATTTAAAACACAATTAATTAAAAACAATCTCTATTTAAAACCGTAAATTCCAATCCCATGACACAATCAAATTTCTAGGCCTATAATCTTTTCTCAAAGAAATGGCAAATGGAAAATCTTCCCATAGAGGCCTCAAGATATGTTGTGGTGTGACAACAATTTTGCTGATTGTAATTGTTGTTGTATTCACAACCTTAGCATTCGCCTTATTCAAGCCTAAAAACCCAGAAATCACTGTTGCTCTTAAAAATTTTCTACCAGCAAATATTGCACTCAATGGAACATTAGACATGGTAATTACAGTTTATAATCCCAATTATGGCAGCTTCAAGTTCAAGAACTCTACAGGCTATGTTAATTTTCATGATGATGTCGTCGCGGATGTTCCAATTCAGGAAAATTATGCTCCTGCTCGTTCCAAGATTAATATCACTACTACTTCAAATTTTATGGTAGACAAGTTAATCGCAAACCCTAATTTTTTGGTGGATTTGGGACAAGGGAGTTTGAATTTTACATCAACTGCAGTTTTACAAGGAAAAGTGAGTCTGTTCAAGATCTTGAAATTGCATGCCACAACTTATAGTGCATGTTACATTGATGTGTTCATTAAAAAACAGGATGTTCAATCTACTTGTTTTTCTAAAATTAAGCTATAGTTGTCTTAGAAATATGCAATTCAATTCTATCACATATAAAGATGTCGATTTAGTATTTATGTAATTTTTTTTCTGTTTTATTTAAAGTAATTTTATTTACTAATAGATGATCAGATTAGTGAAATGGACTGTATTTCAAGCGAACTTTATCTAAAAGATCAAGGATTCAAAATCTGTTATCATATTATTAAAAAACATCTTGGTGAAAGCATCCTAAAAGAAAATCGGTAATAAGATAAAAATATTAACATTAGAAAGTAACGATTTCTGCACTAATTTTTCCCCTCTATTTTTACATCACATTCTATTTTGATGACCAAAGACAAGAAGAGAAGATATTGATTAACTAGGAATTGAAAATTTTCATAATAATGACTTGACAAATTTGGCTAAGAAGAGGCAATAATTACTGACAGATTACTTGAAAAACACAAGAACTTAATTAGCCAACAAAATTGAAAGTTGGGGAAGACCAATTAATGGTAGAAAGAAGTTAAACCGCACAAGTCCAGTCCAGGTAGTGAAATCTGTCACGATCACTATTCACTACTAGCTATGAACTTATTTGGTCTTGCTTTGTGTGCTTCAGACCCAAGAATTAATCATTGCCCTCAAATCAACGAAGCTCCTTAAGAGTCCTGAAATCAACAACTGAAGAAGCCAGAGCCCGTGTCTTGGGTAGGTATATCTATTTCTACTCTAATAAATATTGAAAAAAAGAAAAAATATATATATCTTCAATAATCAATACGTAATATTTCAAGCCTAATAAGATATTATCTGCTTTGAACTCAACTCGCACAATTTTATTCTTGGACTAGAGCCTCACCTTTAATCACAAAACGCGTTTTTGTAAATAAAAACTTACCCAACTCGCACAATTTTATTCTTGAACTAGAGCCTCACCTCTAATCACAAAACGCGTTTTTTCAAATAAAAACTTGCTCATCTTTATGCAGTTTATCAATAATTATTAAAATCTCATCCTGATGTAATTACGTGAACTTGGAAAGAACTATAGAATTGACTAAATCGAAGATTTGCAGTCACATTGAACGACTGAAAGTCATTTAAAGACCCTGATGAATTGACTTGATTGAAGATTTGCAGAAAAATTAACATCTCCATGTGCCCAGTGAAGGCTTTTTTTTAATTGTTTTTGCATTTTACCAATCATATTGATATAGTTGGTCTGACATTTCAAACAAGTACAAATGAAGAGGCCCCTTTCATTCAATGATTATTGAAAGAGAGAACATGCCGTTGTTGAATGTGCTTAGCTTTGCATCTATCCATCAATGGGACTGGTTTTTATTTGGTACATTTCAAGACATTAAACTTTAACAGCCTGTCCATCACTTGCAGGGATTTAATTGCAATGGAACAGAAACTTTAACATTTACATACCATTCAAAGAAAAAAATAATTATAAATATATATTTGTTATTCGGACCCTATTACCAAAGACGGGTTGATTTAGCTCAGGATTTATTTAGTCATAATTAAAACTCTTAAGTCCCTCCATACAGATATATTTAGTGAGGATCGAAACCGAGAGCTCTTCTCATATGATCAACCTGCATTGCCAACTGAATTATAATCCGTAAATAATGTATAATTTGTTTTTACATGGCTATACTTTGAAATCAAGAGTTTATATGGCTAAACCTTTATATCATCTTTTTATTAAATTAAAAAATATATTATAAAAATCTTCATAGTTTTAGTAATTTCAAATATTTAATAATTCATTGTGTCAATTTCAAATATATATAAAAAATAAAACTCAATCGGATTATATCCATTTTAGCTAAGCAATTAATGAATTATTTATATTTGAAAAATCAATAAAATTTAAAATTGACTAAGAAAATCCATATCAAAACATATCTAGGATGAAAGAGATAATGTATCAAACCTGAGTCTCAAAGAAGAGAATCTAATAATAATAATAATAACAAAGATTTTGAATTTCTATCCTAAAATAAATAAATAAATAAATAAATAAAATTATGGAAAATAGAAAGCTAAACTACCCATTGTATTGTATCTATGACTAGCAGTTGAATATATAATAAGAAATACGTATAATAAAACATTAGAGAGGTGGAGAATGATTGAATGTAGACCGTATCTTAAACTTCATTACTTGTATTTTATATGTATGTAGTTATTTATTTATAAATATTTGAAGATACTCAAGATTTTGTTTAAAAAGATTATTATGTTCTTTTTAATTTTTAATTCTTATTCTTTAGGTAGTTAGAGGCCGGCAAAGATGATGATCCTTATGCAATGTTTGCAAGCAACCCACTAATATATACATATAAAATAAAGTTCGCAGTCTACTAATTGTAATTTAGTCAAGCTTTTTTTTTCTAATCCGTAAATTAATATTCCTTGTTAGGCAAGGATGTGCCTAACTTTCTAAAACTAGGTTTACGGTTCATATAGTAAATATTTTATTATTTTATTATTGTTATTTTAATAAAAATATAATTTTTTTACCATTAAAAATAGTAAATTTTATCAGTTAAAAATATTAAAATTATTATTTGATCTTTTCTGGTAAAAAATTGGGCCTTTTTACTTATTTGATGTAAAAGTAGAGTGATAATTGTACAAAAAAATCGATTTTTTAAACCCATATTTAAGAAGCAAAATGAACTTATTCCACAATTAATTATTACCCTTATGAAAAATAATTCTTGCGCATTAAATATTAGTCGACACGGTGAAGGAGAAACTTGTTTCACTGACAAAAGCAACACTTGAGAAGAATAAATATATATATATATATATATATATATTTCAATGGACAAAAGCAACATTGAGAAGAAAAAAAATATAATATAATATATTATATATATATATTGAATCCATCGCCATCTTAAAGAGGAAAAACACCAATTTGAAAAAATATATAAATTATCATAAAATCCAAAATTTTTATCGTTGTGCCCTAAATAAAATCTATTTGGGTTTTTCTATTTCATTTAGATGTACTTTTTCCAACCTTAAAACCTACTTCTAACTTTTTTTTTCTAGAGAAACCAATAAAATTAAGAAAACAAAGAATAATTGAGTGCATTCTTTACTCAAAATCATTTACCAAAATACTACTCCCTTGTAGTCGCATAATTCCTTTGTTCATAATTTTTTTTTTTTTTTTAACGTAATTTTTCTTTTTTCTTTTTTTTTAAAGTGGAAATTAAAATATTTAAGTTTACTACTAGTATTTATATTTAATATTTTTTTTTCACGAATTATAATAATCAAATTGCTATATTATCATTAATGAAATTTTGAATATAAAAAAAAAAAAAATAAAAATTTTTTAAAATATTAATTTCTTTAATCCTTTTCAAAAAAGACTCTATTTAATCAAAATTGTTTAATACCGGATTGATTTTAATTTTTAAATACATAATTTGATATGTGAATTATTACTTTTCAAAGGATATTAACCATAAAAATATATTATATATTGAATCCATCGCATCTTAAAGAAACACCAATGAAAATATATAAATTATCATAACAATTTTATCGTTGGTGCCTAAATAAAATCTTTTGGGTTTTTCTATTTCATAGTTGTTACTTTCCAACCTTAAACTACTTCTAACTTTTTTCTAGAAACAATAATTAAGAAACAAAGAATATTGGTGCATTTTTACTCAAAATATTTACCAAAATACTACTCCTTTAGTCGCATAATTCTTGTTCAACATTTTTTTTTTTTTACGTATTTTCTTTTTTTCTTTTTTTTAAAGTGAATAATATTTAAGTTTACTATAGTATTTTATTTTTATTTAATATGTTTTTTTTCAACGAATATAATAATCAAATTGCTATATTATCATTAATGAAATTTTGATATAAATAAAATTAAAATATTAATCTTTAATCTTTCAAAAAGACTCTATTTAATCAAATGTTTAATTACGGTTTGATTAATTTTAATAATAATTTGATATGGATTATTTACTTTTCAAAGGATATTAACATAAAAATATATTAGGAGAAACGATGCAAAATTATAGTTTAATTATATTCAAATAAATTTTCTTAATGTGTGTGCAAATCAAATTAGGACAAAAATTATAGAATGGAGTGAGTAAAATAAACTATTTTTTCAATCTATAGGGACTTAATTGACAACGTAGGCCGAGTATGTGGGAAGAGTTTTTAATTTCAATTTCCACTAATCACACATGTGGAGAGGGGCGAAGAACCTTAACTGTAACTAAGTTTCGAGCTAAATTAGGAGTTCGCACTTTTTTCTTTCTCTTTTTTCGTTTTTTTTTTTTCTTATCTTCTCTCATTTCGTCGATAATGAAACAAAATTTTCTTACAGTGTCCTTCCATTTTGCAACAAAATCTCAAAAAGAAAGAAAGAAATGTGATAAAAAGGAAAAGACATGAAATTAGAAGAAATAATTGAGTAAAATAAACAATTCTAATCATAATAGATAGGCAAAAATTATTTATTTAAACATTTGATTGAAATAGAAACAAGTTAAATACCCATAAAGTATCAGATATATGTACCATTGCACTTGTGTAATATATATATATATTCTATTTTTTTTGGAAACATTAAAATAGAAAATATTATATTCAGTTTAAAAATAAAAAATATAAATAATACATGGTAATATAAAAAATATTAAAATTTTTAATTGTCATTTTTACATTTCAATAATAATTATAATGATATCGAAAAACCGGTTTTTACTATATAAAATTATCGGTATGGATGAATTATCAGCAAGTGTTACGAATTGCAAGCTATCACAAACCGTCTAAATCTTTTTATTGCTGAACCAACTACTGTTGATAAATTTTAAAATTAGGTGATTTAGAGTCATAGAACATAATGAATTTATTTAAAAAAATTATAATAGAAGGTAATAAATTTAAAAAAAAAATCATAACTATTCGCATAATTTTCTTTGTCACGGGGCATGTTCTTTTTGGTTAAAAGTCAATAGAAATAGAAATGCATTCTTAGCTACCACATACATGATATTTGATGCACATGCTAAGCAGTAATCAATTAATGACTAATATACCATATCTAGTGGGCCATCATTTTAGAAATTTCAATCACAAATTTATTAGTTTCTAAAAAAAATAAAATTGATCCCTTCTACTTCCCGAAAATCACGCCAACAATGTCATCTAAGCCTTTTTAAGTTTCTTAGAGAAGTAATAATTATGTTAGGCAGCCCTATCCATAGATAATAACCCTTAATTTCTCTTTTTTTTGTTTTTTTTTTGGTAAGAAACCCTTAATTTCTCTAATGGCTTCTTTCTATTTTAATTTATTAGGTAGATGAGCTAATTTTTTTTTTATCTAATATATCCTCATTAAACCTATTGTCCAAAGTAATTATAACTCCACACTAAACAATATATTATCTAATCTCAATTGAATATTGATGAAAGTTCTAGGAAGACTAAACCACATTAGGAAAATTGAACGATAATAATTAAGCCTTCAAGAATATTATGGAAGTTTTGTTATCTAGTTTTACAAAATTTAGAGTATTAATTAATGGGGAATTCTAGTAGATGTCATATTTTGAAACTTATGTTCAAAGACTATCAGTTTGATTTTTCAGTTTAAATTATTGTCTGTTTGGATTTGTTTTTACTTTTATGCTCTTTTTTTATTTTATGCTCTTTTTTTATTTTTTTAGGCGTTAATGTTTTAATCGCTTAGTATTTTTTTTAATTTTCTATTTTACATTTTTTCTATTTTTTTTTTTTTTTGATATCGTCTTTTTGCAGCCTCTATTATTTTGGGCGTCATTTTTTCTCATTTTGTTGCCATCTATTATTTTCTTATTGTTATTTCTCTTTTTGCTTTCGTTATTTTCAACCGTCAGTTGTTTTTTTCATTATTGGAATTGTTCCACAGTTTTTTTTTTATTTTATTTTTTGGATTCTATTTTCCTTCTACGATTTCATTTTTGTATGAGCGTATCAGCAACTTAGTTCTTGCCCGAAAAACTATCACCACCATGGATGTTATTTATATCCTGTACAGATAAGATAGGACTCTCGATTCTGTTTGAATCAATACTGATACTATATATATATATATATATAGTATATACACCATATATATCGTATATACCATATTTACCGTTGTTATGATCATTGTCGCTGGACATCATTCTCGTTTTTGAATAACATAAGTTGTATAGGGGATTGCTCTTATAGATTTCGTGTTTCTTTGTGTTTCCTTTTTTTAAGATTTCCTTTTTATCGGTGTTTCCTTTTCTTCGGCGTTTCCTTTTTCTTCAGCTTTTCCTATTTTTTAGGGTTTTCTTTTTTTTTTTTTAGCATTTCCTTTTTAACCAAATCTGTTAGTTTCATATCGTTGGAGGTTACTTTGGGTATTTTTATTTTATTTTTGACCAAATGTGTTAGTTTCTTAATATTTAATATTTTATGAAATTTACTAAAAACTGAAATATTGAATATGACATTTGCCTCATTGCCCCTTAATTAATTTTCTTAATATATGTGCTATAGCAAAAAAGAATAAATATTCAGGAACAGAGAGAGTAGTTTATAATTAGTTGAATACATAAATTCATCCTTGTATTCTTTACAAAGAACTTTATATGACATTTTCAACTTTTACTTTGTTTCATTGAAAATTTCAACTTACAAAATTGAACCTATTAACTATTTTATTTGATGCATTGAACATCTCATAAATTTAAATTCATTAAGCAATTATTGAATGATTAAAAATATAAAATTATTGTTTTAAAAATTATGTCAATCACGTACTAATTCAATATTTTTAGTATGGGATAAAAGTCAATTTGATTTTTGAACTTGTTTATTGGAATTAAATAGGTCAGACTTGACCTTTTAAGTCAATTTAGTCTTAAATTTGTTTTGATTTTTAAAAATTAAATTATTGATTTAATTTAACAGGAATATCCATATCAAAATTTTTCAACACTTCTGAATAAAAGTACAAAATCCATAAAAGTATCATTTTTTCTAACGCAATAAATTTTTAAAACATATAAAATAATTTTAATTTGTTCAGCATAAGAATTATATAGACTTTCAGTTTTAAAATATTTAAAATAGTACATATTTATGAACTCAAAATCATAGGTTAAGATAAAAAGGGATCAATATATTTCGTGTATGATTTTCTTCTATTCTATATTTTATTATTTTATTTAATCAATTACACAGCTTGATTACAATTATAATTTAGTTAAATGTCAATACAAAGATTCTATTTACAAGTGCTCTGAAGAATTAGAGGAAAATTGATCTAAAATATTAAATCTGATCTGTTTAATCATTTTAAACAAGTTCAAAATTAAATTGCCCTAAAATATAAAAACTGACCTCTTTAATTCCGCGAAACATCAGGGACCAATTCTTTTTTCATATACAAGTCAAAATTTTTAATATTATTATTTTTACTATAAAAAAATGCATAATTATCACAGAGAGTGAAGTACAAGATGCCATAAAAATTCCTTTGTCAAAATTTAAAGATTAAATTATATATTCAACCATTTATAATTAGATAATTTGAAAATAGGTCATTCTATATATTCTCATTTATATGGAAAATTAACATATATCTATAAATAAAATTGAATCATATATATATATATCGTTTTACAGCATAATATTTGAATTCAATTTGCTTGTCAAGCATGCTTTTTTTTTTTATGTTGATTGACTTGCAAAGTATGCTAATTCATAGACGTGATTCTTTAATTTTTTTTAATGCTTTTTTTTCTTAATAATGGTCTCATTTCTTAGCGGATGAATATATTATATGACTGGAATAGCTTATAGCTAATTGTTATTTCCTTTTCTCTCTCAACATGTAATATGTTTCAACTCAAAGACTCGATGAAAACTAAATGGAATTTGAATATTTGTAAGTCCAACGAGAATAACTCATGACTCAAATTATTAAAATGAAAAAGGGAAATTCATAACGTGAATTTAAAATAAATCTATATAATTTTTTAAATTCTATCATTACTGAAGATGATAAAGTGTTCCAAATGCATATGATTCGATCTGACCTAATTTAAATCGAATGATGAATATACGAAAGTCATTTTGAGATAATTATCCTAACAAGGATAGAGGGAAGTTGATGTTTTAAGTGTTTCATCTCAAACTCAAATTTGAAATGTGTATATGATTTTTGATGAATTTATATTGTATGATGATTATATATCCACTTAGAAGAGATTATAAAATTAAATCACACATATTATATTTAATGATTAAAAAAATGACAATAATAACTATTTATCTCAATCGCATCACATGAAGATTTATAAATTTTACGTGAAAGTAATGCCAAAAATTGAAGATTGGTCAAGAATTTCAATATTCTAGATTGTATTTTAAACAATTAGTAGTTAAAAAACATACTAAATATGTATATTTTCGCTTTCTCATACCATGTAGTGGTTTTGGATTTGGTTAATAGAATATGATTAATCAAAATATTTTGCTAGATTATATTTCAGTTTGATGAAAATATGTGAATGGTAAATATTATCTTTTAAATTATTATATGAATTCAGATTGAGCGGACATGGGATCTTAATCGCTTAACAAAACGAGAGCATTTCCAATGTCAATGTAGATTGCTCTTATTGAATTGTCACATCAAAAAAATAAAAAGATTTTTAAAAATTGCTCTCTAATGATAATATCTATTTGGTATGTTAAGCTAATGTGTAAAATAATAAAATAAATATTATCAACTGCACTTTCTATTTTTAGAGGGTTTAAGTATTTATTACTCTATAATGATTGGTTGAAAAGTAAATTGTAAACCCAGAAAACGAAAGAAGAAAGAAGAATGAGGATGTAAGAGAATATGAAAATAAATACTCATATTGTGTAACAGACTCTCTAAAAATAAAAAGTATTATAGATTATGTGTATTTTTTTTTTTTACACATCAGCATGACATATCAAATAGACGTTTGCATTAAAGAATATTTTTTAAAAAATCTTTCCATTTTTATTAGGATGTTTTTCCTGTTCAGGTTACAACCGAATTGAAGATGAAGTAGGAATATTGGAGTTGGCATAGGCATTCCTAATACCTACCTTAAACGTGCACAAAACTCGACATACATCCACTAATACAACACAATTTATGTCTATAATATATTAAACCATTTCATGACTGCCAGCCTGTAGGAGGCATTCGTGTATCCTTTGGCTTTTTTATACTCACCTCTTTGTATAATATAGCTAGGAAGCTTCTCACTTCTTCTTTTTTTTTTAATCTTTTTTTTGTTCTTTTAATTATTAGGTGCTAAATGTTACTATAGAGATAACTCTTTTTTTTTTTAATATCATTTGAATCTAAGAACATCATTGTCCATATTTTTTATAAAAATAAAAAAATAAAAAGATTAATCAAATTACATCGGATTGCTAAAAATATTTTTACTAAAATACAATTTTTTAATATTTATGACATTTATTATTCAACCAACTCAGACACTGAAGTTAGATAACTTACTGATGATTTCAAAATACATTCTTGTATTTTGTATATAATATAAATATAATAGTCTTGATAGAAAGTAGGTGTGGTGATTGGAAGAACTTTAATCCGCAATGCTAATTAAGCACCACAAAATAATAATAATAATAATAATATTATTATTATTATTATTATTATTATTATTATTGATCAACAAACTTTAATTAATTGAAAAATGGAAAATTATGAGGGTGACATGCTTTTGTGATTGAATAGTGCCAAATGCTAGCACGTCATAAGCGAACACGTGTTAATAATTAGTTATATTAATTATTTAGATAATGAAACAGTTTAGGGGGACACTTTGCATTGGATAAATGGCTAATGATGTCTCCACTCATAGAAATATATAAAAATAATGGAGGAGAATCTAAAGGTGGACATGTTTTTAAATGATCCCTATCCCTTGTTTACAAGTTATACCATGGAATAGTTTATGGATATATGTTTTTTTTTTTTTTTTTAAAGGATCAACGTGAGTAGGCTGTAAATCAACCGAGCCTGGTGGAGCTCTCGTGAGCTCAAACTCGCTCAATAACAATATTTTTAAATTTAAGTTCAAAAATATAAAAATTCAGTCTGACTCGTTTGAAAATAGTTAAGTTCAAGCTCAGCTTGATAACCGTAAAATGAAGTCATATTGATGTAGGTTTAATAAGTTTCAGCTCATTAAGTTAATTTGTGATTTCAACTCGGGTCACTAAAATTGCCTCGTGAATTTGACTCGATAAAATTAGTTTGTGAATTATGAACAAAAGCTTGAACTTGACTCATTTATTAAATGAGTTTAATAGTTTAACTTGTTTATTAAACAGGCTTCATAGCTTAACTCAGTAAGCTTATTGAACGAATTTTTATAAAATTGCACTTTTGAGTAGTTCACAAGCAACTCATCTCATATACAACTATAAAAATGAGTTTTTCATTTGTATTGAAAAAATAAATATTTTAATATAAAAACAATAAAAATATATATTAGAAGTATTAAAATAAAAAATTGTTTAAATATATTCCAATGTTTAAAAATGGAACTCTGCTCGCTATCTTTTTTTTTAGCCACAAACTATCCTTTATATGATTGAAGGAAACAACAAGAATGAAACAAAAACAAATCTATGCTTCTAAATATAGATTAACTTATCTAAAAAGATACGAAGTTAGTGACTAGAAAAATTAAGTAAAAGAAAAAAAAAAAATACCATCCACATATAAAAGAAATGGCCAGCAACGGTTTAAAGGACAGAATTTTGAAAAATAAGAAGAGACAGAGAGGTAGTTAGGGCTTTTTTAACCTATACTTATGGTTGATTTTTCAACCTAGATCATTATTGATATTCAATTCAAGTAATTTGGATTATAATAACTTATTCTATCAAAAAATATTATTTAATTCGAATGGATATGCGATTCATCTTCATACATATTATTGCAATAAACTATTTTATTATTATATAATCAATTTAATTTACTTTTTATGTATAAATAAAAATAAAATTTTTTAGCCAACAAGGTGTTGGTTGAGGTAATAAGTGACCTCAATTTTCATAAGATGAGAATACAAGTTCGATTCTTGGAGAGTTTGATCCCGGTTATAAAAAAAAATAAAAAATTAAATTAGATTACTACACTCTACTCAATTAGAAAAATTTTTAAGAAGAAAAAAAAAATCTAGAGGTATTATACAAATACATGTGGATACCTATACCCTTTGCTAGGACACTGTAATGAGAAAAAGAAAAAGGGTCAATTATTGATTGATGTCTTGTTAATTTGTAGTTAATATAGGTTATTGGACATGTGATCTACCACTTCCAAAACTTAAATCACATCAAACATATTAGTGGTTGTTAAGTTAGATAATTGATTGATTACCTAACTTCATAACCCCTAATCCTTTTAAAGCCAATTGTTCAATGCATTTTATATTCTTTAAATTAGATGATAATTAATTGTTAACCAATCAATTGGACATACATGTACTATGGATGTAACTTCCCTAACAATAATCAAAGACCAGTGTGAATTAGGCGGTGGTCTGATTGGTCTTCTCACTTATGTGAAGAGTGGAGCTCGAGTTTTCTCGATCACAGTTGTATTCACCAGTTTGGTGAGAAAAAAGAAAGGCAACCCCCTGTTGTATAGCTCCTAGTGTTATTTCGGCCTATAAAAACTTCCGATGAATTAAAAAAAAAAAAATGAAAGACTAGTGAGATTTTGTTTTGAGTTTACAACACAATTATAGCATTTTCATCAACAGTCTTTCTCTTCCTATATTTTGTCACATAAACTTTATATGATATTGACCTAAAACTTCTACATGCAAAGTACTTTATAAAAGTAGATTTATGCTTCAATTGGATGGTCTAAGACAATTGAATACATTTTTATTGAATGAAGTTTATAAATCTAAGGATAATTTTTACTTAAAATATAGTAAATTTATACAAAAATAGTCATGCTATGGACCATCTACATTCTGAATGAGTTTTCAAAATACTGCCATAACACTAGAGTTCCAAAAAGAGTACTTAGAACTACAAGTGAATTGAATATTATCTTTTATTTTTGTTTCATATTTGTGTTTCCATGCTCAGATTAGGAACTGCAAGTAAATTAAATATTAGGTTTACTTTTTATTAAACATGTTTTTCTCTATGCTCAAATTAAGAAATGTAAATGAATCAAATGTTATTTTGTAATAAAAAATATTTATGAAATCAATCTTTTATTAAATGGCCAAGTAATAAAGATTCATTATTTTTAGGGTAAATTATAATTTTATCCCTATATTTTGGTGAAATTAACTATTTAGTGATTGTCTTTTTAGAAATACATTTACATCCTTGAGGTTTACTTATATTATATTAATAAGTTATTCCTTCCAAAATTTTTACTTTTTGCCATTAAATATCTCAAAAGGACCAAAATAAAAGTTATATATTAACAATGTAATTTTTTTTCTTTTTTTTTTTTAGTATTGGAGAAGGAGATTCCAACCTGGATTTATTGTCAGATTATATATGCATTTACCACTAGACTATGCCTTAGTATAGAATGTAATATTTAGTTTAGTTGCAATTTCTATCATTTAAAAAATTTTAAAACTTATATTATAACAACATTATGGTATTATGGCATTATATATAAAATTATTAAAACCTAAACAATTAACTTTCATTTGATTAATAATAATTATTTTCATTCAAAAACATTGTAATATATACTATTTATAATAGTTCACATTTATTGTTAAAGAGAGAATTGGCAAATACGATGAGCATCACTTCATTTTCACAAAAACGTTCCAATTTATGTTTGCATGAACGAGTATATTGTAAGTCTCCGGAATGACTTTTACGTACTATAGATTATTGCAAGCAACCGTAGTAATTGACCATCAAGAATTTTATTTCTTTGAGTAATTTTTCATTTCTCATTTATATTTTCAAAAACTTTGATAGAGATAATGACAATCTGTCAATTTTGTAATATTTTAGTTAGTTGCAATTTCTATCATTTTAAAAAATTTTAAAACTTATATAACACTATAACACACACGATCAATGGTTATGGCATTATATATTAAAATTATTAACAACCTATAACACATTAACTTTCATTTGCATTTAATAATAATTATTTTCAATTTCAAAACATTGTAATATATACTATTTATAATAGTTCACATCTTCTATTGTTAAAACGAGAGAATGGCAATACGATTGAGCATCACTTCATTTTCACAAAAACGTTCCAATTTTATGTTTGCTATGAACGCAGTATATTGTAAGTCTCCGGACCATGACTTTTACGGGCTACCTATCCCAGATATATTGCAAGCAACCGTACTAGTAATTGACCATCAAGAATCTTCTATTTTCTTTGTAATTTTTCATTTTCATTTTATATTTTCAAAACTTTGATAGAGATAATGACAATTCTGTCCAATTTGTTATTTTATTTTTCTGATATGTTTATAATTAGTAGTATAGTTATAATAGGACACTCCTGATTATATGACAGATTGTGGTAATCTTGCAGAAATCAATTGAAAACTCAAAAAATACTTTCACGTGGCCCAATAATCAGAGCACAATATCCTTAACTTCTCCTTTCTTATTTCTTATTTCGTCCTTTCTTCACCATTCTTATTTTTCTTCTTCTTCCTTGTTTATTTTATAATCCGGCCCGAGAAGATTTCATCCTTGCGCCAACCATATACCAAACATCAGAACTCAATATTCCAATTAATTCTAGATTATGAAAACCCCTTCAGTATTCTAATTGGGCTACCCTTTCACCATTCATGTCTAATTGGGCTACCCTTTTCACCATTCATGCTAAAGCAACCCTTACATATGATCACATAAGTCCTTCGAGTGGTGACTCTCCTGCCACCGTCAAAACTGCTGCTGAATAAGCGCAGTGGGATCGAATCGATAGTATTGTTCGTCAATGGATCTATGGAACAATCTCTAATGACCTTCTTAACACAATTATTAATCTCCAGGATACTGCTTTGGATGCCTGGAATAGTTTGGCAGAATTATTTCAAGACAATAAAACTTCTCGGGCTATTCATCTTGAAACTGAATTTGCAAACACTAGTTTGCGCGATTTCCCAGATGCGAAGGCATATACTCGCTGTCTTAAGGTACTTGCTGATCAGCTGGCCAATGTTGGTGCCAAGGTTTCTGATCAACGATTGGTGATGCGACTTCTGACTGGGCTAACAGATTCTTATGACAGTTTTGTCACAGTAGTCCAGAATAAGGTATCTTTTCCCACCTTTGCACAGGTTCGGTCTATGCTTTTTCTTAAAGAAACTACTAAAGCTGAGCGAGCTAAAGTCGATGCTGCAGCAGCATCTCCTCCTATGGCTATGATGGCAAAATCTCCTCCTGTTGAAACATTATCATCTAGTTAATAATCATGGAATCAGTCTTCTTATTCTGCCAGTCTCCTCCTGTTGAAACATTATCATCTAGTTAATAATCATGGAATCAGTCTTCTTATTCTGCCAGACCTAATAGGCATCGTGGCCGTGGAAATTATTTTGGAGGACGTGGCAATAATTCTGGTGGTCGAACATTTCCACTAGGGGGTGGTTTTTCTCATCCATGGCAATATCCATTTCTAGGAGTATGGCAGCCTTCTTATTATGATCAGCAATCACAGTTGCAGCAGTGGGTCCATGTCCTTATCCCTCATGGAATTATAGGCCTCTTGTCCCAGCATGGCAACAAGGAATTTTGGGTCATTCACCATCACAGCCACAGTCTTCTGCTCCATCGCAGGCTTTCTATACTGCTGCCTCTAGCAGTTATGCTCCCACAGACATTGATCAGGCTATGCATACTTTGTCATTAAAACCGCCTGAGGAACATTGGTTCATGGACAGTGCTGCCACTATTGGTTCATGGACAGTGCTGCCACTTCTCATATGACTGCAAATTCTGGTAATCTCACTTCTTATTCTAATTTGAGCCGAAATAATGGAATAATTATTGGTAATGGTAGCACTATTCCAATTCATGGTCTTGATCATGCATTATTACCATATACTAAACCCCCTTTGCATCTCAACAATGTTTTACATACTCCACATTTAATTAAAAATCTTGTATCTGTTCGAAAGTTTACAGTTGATAACAAAGTTTCTGTTGAATTTGATCCTTTTGGATTTACTGTGAAGGATTTTCTGACGGGGAGCCACCTTCTGAGGTGCAATAGCACGGGTGATTTATAACCATTTACTGATTCTGCATTCAATTGCGTTATACCATCTTCTGTTCAGTCTGCGTTTTTTGTTCTTTCTTCTTCCACATGGCATTCTCGTTTAGGTCATCCTGGGAAAGATGTGCTAGTTTCTCTTAGGAACAATAATTCTATTTCTTGTAATAACGACAAGTTTCCATTTTGTAATTCTTGTCCATTAGGGAAATCTATAAGACTGCCGTTTCATGCTTATAGTTCCACTAAAAATATGTCATTTGATATTATTCATACTGATTTATGGTCATCACCATAGTGATTTATGGTCATCACCTGTTCCAATTTCAGCTGGTCATCGATATTATGTCTTGTTTCTTGATGATTTTACCAAATTCTTGTGGACATTTCCAATATCACATAAATCTCAAGTGCTTAGTATCTTTATTTCTTTCTCTAAATATGTTCAAACCCAATTCGGTAAGACAATTAAGCATTTACAATGTGATAATGGTGGCGAATATAACAATGTCAAATTTCATGATTATTGTATACAAAATGGCATAGTTTTTCGATTTTCTTGTCCCTATTCCTCTTCTCAAAATGGTAAAGCTGAACGTAAAATTAAAACCATCAATAACATGGTTCGAACTGTTTTGCTTCATGCTTCTATACTTGCACGTTTTTGGCATCATGCTTTATCAACTGCACCTATCTTCTTAATATACTTCCTAGCAAATTATTGAATTACAGGTCACCCACTCAAATGCTCTGCCTTAAATATCCGTCGTATTCTCATTTACGCGTATTCTCATTTACGAATATTTGGGTGTTTATGTTTCCTTTTAATTCCGTCTACCACCATTCATAAGTTAGAGCCAAGATCTAAACCTTGTGTTTTTTTAGGATATCCTTCAAATCATAGAGGGTATAAGTGTCTTGATCTGTCTTCAAATAAAATCATCATTTGTCAACATGTTAAATTTGATGAGAATCAGTATCCTTTTTCCAAATTCCCTGCTGCTAACGCTTCTGAATATGATTTTCTGGATGGTAGTTTAACACCACTACAGATACACAGGCTACATAATTCATCTCTTTCTCCAACTACCAATGATGAGCCTTTACATGTGTCCTCACCTGCTCCCATTATACCAACTTCACAACAACATTCCCCTGCACCTTTCAATAATATGACACAACACCATGCACCTGTCAATAATTCCCAAGCTCACTTAAATCCACCTGCACCTTCTCATAATATCCTGTCAATAATTCCCAAGCGCTTGATTAAATCCACTCTGCATACCTTTCTCATTTTAATTTATGAACAAACCGTTAAATTAAATCAAGAATATTTAAAGCCTAGATACCCCAAAAATATCTGTCTATTTTGTCTATTCTCTTCGTCTATTTTTCCCCTCTTAGTGTATTGATTGTCAGTTATACACAAAATCCCCTCTGTATATTATTATTTCTTGGTCAGCTCTAAAAAGCCCGAATTGGAAAAGTCTATGCTTGAATGGAATTTTTGTGAAGGCATTCTCCAAATTTATGTAATTAAGACTTTGGTATTAGTTCCTCGTTCCATTAATATATCACAAATTATTAGGAGTTCAATGTGGGTTTTATTCGTCATACATAGTAATTTCGTGCATGTTTCATTTGAGAGGCATATTCAAGTCCCGTTCTTTGTTAGCTGTGGCAGTCTTCAGCTGCGGGAAGGAATTGATTGTGAGGATTACCTTTCTCAGTTTCGATTTGTTAATATACCTTAGCCGACAATCAGAAATGGTGCCTATCGTGCTTAGGCAGTTGATCGAGAATGGTCCATTCATAACTTTACTGTCATAGAATGCTATCTGCTGGTAATCTCAATAAAGGACGAGTTTTCTTATTGAAATCAGGCCTTTGGAAGTTATATTCCGAGACTCCTTCCCGGCAGATGATTCAATGTTTCCTGAAAGGGAAGTCTTTAATATGGCTTGAAGCAAACCCCTCGCGCGCTTCGTAACAAAGGTTTACTGGATTTACCTGGCAACAAATGTGGTCTTTTATTCATAGCACATTGATCATTTTGTATTCATTTATACTACACATGCGAAAAATGGTATTACATATTACGTGTTACGTTTGAGTGATATCGTTTCTGTAACCTTCATATCTAGTTGCTTTAGAATAGTCCGACATCATTACTAAATTAAGTTGCCTGAGTTGCAATGAAGGACTTATGACCACTTTAATTATTTTCTCGGCATTAAAGTTTCAACGCCCAAACAACGTAGGTATTGTTGTTTGACGCGAACATAAATAAATTGGTGTGTGAACTGTTTAGATCGTTAGCTGCATGACTGTAGGAGTGGAATCGAGTTCTCATACTGTGCGATAGCAATATCTAGCGCAAATTATGTGCTCAGTGTGACCAGTTGTTCTAATCCAAGTTATACAGGCACTGGCTGAGCATTACAGTATTTAACGTTTTATATGGGAGACCTTGACATTTGTTATGAGTCCAACAAATCTGGTACTCTCTATTAATGCATGGGTCCAAACATGAACAGCACATATGAAAGAGCTTTTAGAAAGCGGAAATACTGCTACAGTTAAAAACAACATTAAAGAAACAATCATTCAATATGAATTTATCCGTATTATTTATAATAATATCTCAAGAAAACTTTCTTAACTAGATTATGCTTTACAACGGATTGCACGATTTAATGTTGTGGTTTCCACTTGACAGACCCACCGCTCTACTTCTTGGATATTATCTGTATATTTTCTTGTGAATAATCTTATTTTCATTGGTATTCAAAGCGGGCAACGATATGTCGTCAATGAATCTAGCGCATTAAGCTGAATACAAGATGGAGTTGTCTAATGTTGTTCTGAATCCTTGTTTGGTTGAGGAATCTTTTGGGCTTGGTAACGTACATTGTTCGATTATCAAAAGTACAATGTACTATTGTGGACTTAATTTAGTGCGATCTATTTGTCAGGAGAATCCAGTTCAGCGTCAACGCACTAAACATTATAGAGATGGATATCATTTTTGTGCAGAGATAAAGTTGCTCAAAAAGGAGAGGTGTGTCTGAGTTTCATCATGTTCCTTCTCGTTATTCAATTGTAGAAGTCTAATACAAAAAGGTTCTTTCGTCCGCGATTTTGTTGATGATTTCAGCAGTCTCTTAAGTGTTCGTGTCCTGCTCACCCTATGACAGTCTAAGTGTTCGCTCCGCTGCCCCTTTGACTGAGGGGGTGTGATAGAGATAATGACAATCTGTCAATTTATTATTTGTTATTTCTGATATGTATAATTAGTAGTATAGTTATAATAGGATACTCCTGTATATAATGTACAGATGGGTATCTTCAGAAATCAATTGAAACTCAAATACTTTCAAACTTTACATGTAATATAAATTGAAACGTTTTGTTTTATTATTTGGTAATTAGTTTACTTATTAATTTTTCAATGTTATATTTTAAAATTAATAAAAATTTAATACTATATAATATAAATTAATAAATCGTGAATTTTCTTATAGATAACATAAAGATTAAGATTTTGATATCTTCTTCTTGGAAAGCATTTATGGTCTTGGTCTTGGTATCCTTTTTGCTTAGGTCATAGCTTTCCCTTCTTGTTTTTGGCTTCTTGTTGTTTTTAGGTTTGACTTGCTCTTTTTGTGCTCTTTTGCTTATTACTTGTTAAAAATCAAACACCAATAAAAAAAAGGAAAAAAAAAATTGAAGATACATGCGTCACCCACTCCAAGATAAAAGATATTGCATGTGACTAAAATTTGAATTTATTTCTAATTTCATAACAAATTAATCTTTTTAAATGAGTTACCAAATTTAATTTTTTTTAAAAAAAAATTGAACACTTGCTTATCAAATTAATTTATATGAACTATACACTTGCTTATGCAAATTGTAATATAACTATAATTAACTTATCATGTATATACTTAGTATATGTATATATATATAGTATATAAATTGTAATAGTATTGATTTTTTGTGTCAACTATTATAGAATTAGTTATTGTCTAAATTAAAATTCAATATAAACCTAGTATTTATGTGACCTATATATATAAATTATAGGGAAATTCATTCGATAAGGCAATATGAAGTTTACATATATTATCCTAGTTAGCATTGATGGTTAAAAGAAAAATGATTCATAAGAATTCAGTAATTTAGCGACGTATGTCGAATTAATAAGTCATTAGAGTTTGATAAGATGGTGATGCAAAAGCTCTCGGAATTCAGTCTCAAATTGGAATCGAACTCAAATTGGCATTCTGAACAAAATGGAATTTTATAGATTACAGTCGATTTGTGATCGCATTTTTATATCAATGGTGCCATTCGATTTATAAGCCAATGATGAATTTTCTATGAAAATTATCACCGACTCCAATCATGAGTCTATTAATAATGTCCTGAAATATTGATTTTTTGTAACATTATAGAATTAGTTATGTCTAAATTAAATTCAATAAAATTATATTTATAGGATATATATATAAATTATAGGAATTCATTCGTAAGCAATATGAATTTACATATATTATCCTAGTTAGCATGATGTTAAAAGAAAAATGATTCATAAGAATTCAGTAATTAGACTATGCAATAAAAGTCAATAGAGTTTGATAAGAGTGAGCAAAAGCTCGGTTCAGTTCAAATTGAATCGAACTCAAATTGGCATCTGAACCAAATTGATTTAATAGATTCAGTCGATTGTGATCGATTTTTTTCATGTCCATTCGATTTTAAATCCAATTGATGAATTTCTATAAAACCGACTCCAACATGAGCTATAAATATGTTGAATGCTTAGGAAAATATGCCAATTCCCTACTTTTCATGAGCTATAAATATGCCAATAATTATTTTATGTCCTAATTAGCCGATTTCTACTACTACTCTCTCCATTCCGTTATAATAGCAACATTTTCTTTTTTTACAAGAATTAAGAAAAAAATTTGAACAAATTGATTTTTTAAAAATATATAATAAAATATTTAAATTATCCTTCTTAAAATTAAAAACTCCTTATTTAATTTTACTATAAAATTAATGCTAATTTTATGTCATATTAAAGCATCATCACCATTAGAGTAGTACTTCTATTTCATTTTTTCATATTTTGATATAATAAAAAACTTTTGTGTGTAGTCAAAATTTCAATTTAACTACAATTAAAGTAATGATAAAAAAGAGAAAAATAAATGTAAATATAAAAATAAATCACATCTAATAAATAATAAATATGAATAAAATTGAAAATTTTATTAATATATTTTGAAAATGTTAAATAACCACTTAAAGTAAAATGTGTATTTGTTGCTGCTAAAGTGGAATCAAGAGAATAGTATTTTATTATTTTTCAGTACATAAATATTTTAAAAGTAATTCAATAAAGTTAGTTTAATTAATAAGGATAAAAGCATTATTTTTCCTCATTGACCAGAATTTGATGTTATTAATAATATTCTTGAAATCTATAGAAAAATTGATCTAATCTCAATAAGAATAAATTGATATGAAACTGAAAACTCGTATCTAAGCATTTAAAAAATAATTCAATAGAATTAATTTAATTGGTAAAAATGAGAGCTCTTATTTTTCATGGACTAGAATTCAAAACTATTTAGAGAAGACTCCGTGAATGTATTCATAAATGCACACCCAATTGATGTGAGAGACCAATAAAATATCTTTAAGATTACAAGGAAAAATGTTAGTTTCCACAGTTTTAAATTGATCGAGACAGTCTGAACTATAAATAAATAAAAATTAAAAGGAAATAAATATAAATTTAATTTAATTCACATGCTGATAATGTTTTGCAGGATAGTTTATGTGGTTAATTAGTCTTTTGTTGGCTTTTGGCCATGTTTATAAAAACAAAAAAAAAAAATAGAGAAGAAAAAATTTGTGAAAGGAAAAGGCATTTTGAGCTGAAAGACGATTAAGAATAGTGTGTGGTGTTGATCTGTAGAGCATAGCTCCTGCCTTTAATGCAAAAGCACATGGAGGGGTCTTTTGGTTGCAGCTCTTTCTGAATAATTTAAATGAATGGCCTGCAAGAGGAAGAAGAGGTTGGAGATATTAAATTAATATTTAAACCTATCAATCTAATTTTCAGGGTACAAAGGAACTTACATCCCTTCAGGGTTCTGTTTCTGATTCTCATTCCCACTTGAATAATGTTCTTCTATTATTTTATTCTTATTATTTTATTAAATGGTTTGAAAATCAGCTACATCACCCCCTTTTTATTTTTATTTTTTCTATTGGGTGGGCTCAATCAATAAAATAAAAATGTATGTCTGCAGAACAAATAGTGTTGTTTGATAGCTGTTACCCTATTAGTTGTAATTTCTCTTGTTCAAGGGGGAAAAAAAAGAAGAGGAAGAGGGAATCAATTCTTTTAATTCCTAATGTGAGAGAATTATTTAAAACCCCAACAATTTTGCTACATTGCATGTACCATTTTATTTAATGTTTGATGTCAAAAGAATTATTATTTTTTTACTTACGAGTTGTGGCTTAGTTGACAATGCAAATTGAATACGTGGAAAGAATTAAGGCAGCTCTTGGTAATAGAATCCGAATACCGATAATTAAAAAAAAGAATTATTGTTTTTCTATTATTTATTTATTTATTTTTATTTAATGAGCTTGATGGGATATGGAATTCATGGATTTTATAAAGTTCATGAAACAGCTATTTAATAAGAAAATGATGATATTGAATTTCTCTCTTCTAAAATAGCAAAATTGAGGCTACTCACATGATTGTGTTTTATTATGTGAGTATTGCGATAAACTCTACCTAATAAACACTAAATATTATTAGTATTTGCATGTCGAACCCTTAGCTGCCAGCCACAGCTTCACTACTCGACGCCACCTCAATAGCATTCTGGCTGTAGCTGTAGGTGCCGTAAGCAGCCTGCCGCCTAGTTATTTGCCAAATCAATTTATTGTAACTTTTGCTTCCCACATTGTCTCGTTAATAAACGATTCCACTGTTTGCTCCGCGGGCTCTTGAGTTTATTCTCACTAGATTTATAAGAAGAGCGGTGAGTTTTAATTGTAATTAAGTTTCGAATTAGATTATGCGGTTTTTAACAATAGACTCCAAATATCAGTGATTTACCAAAAAAAAGATTGGAGAAATACTCTTGGAAAAAAAATTACATAATATACTAATTTTTGGAAAATTATATTAAATATATTTAGTTTTACTGAAATTAATTTAAATTATTAATTTGATATTATCTACATATTCGAATGGTAAGTCAAAATTTTTAATTTAAAATTTAATCATAACACATATAGTAAATCATTACTCCCTTCGGCAAAAAAAATAGTCTACTTTCTATTTTCACACAGATTAAAAAATAGAAATTATTATGGTTAAAATGATAATTTTATTCATATAACTTTTCTATTATGCTCATCTTATATAATACATGAACAATTATTATATTAAAAAAGTAAGAACTAATGAGAGTTATTGAAAATAAAATAAAATTTAATAAAGGTATAGTAGACAATTCAAAAATTAACTATAATGCAAAAAAAGAAGGTAGACTATATTTTGAGACAAACCAAAAGGGAAATACGGATTAGTTTTTTGGGACGGAGGGAGTATATTTTAAATTACCATTTTCAAAAAAATTATATTTTAAATTAGTTTTGAAATTTAAAATTTTCATCACTTAAAATTTAAATTAAAATTTTTTAATAATTAATTTTCAATTTTACCAAATATTACTTGACATTATGCTTGAATGGAAGGCAAGTTGGAGAAAAAAAAAAAAGAGGAAAAAAAAAAAAATTTTAATAATTATTTCCAATTTTACCCAAATATTACTTGACATTATGCTTGAATGGAAGTCAAGTTGTGAGAAAAAAAAAAAAAGAGTGAAAAAAAAAAAAAAAAAAAGAGGAAAAAAAAAAAAAGAGTAATTATATGGGACCCATAACTAATTTTTTCTCCAAATGAAGGAAAAGTTATTAAAATCACTTGTTTGTACCTCGAAGCACATTTTCCAATCAACGAGTGCGGATAAAAATATTATTGAAATTATTATTATTACAACTTCCTTATTCTTTCCATGTAAGTATTTTTTTTTTTATGTAGTTCGAAATTTAAATGAATTATACAATTAAAAGATAGTGTTTTGATTTTGTATTTTTTTTTTTTTGAATATTTTCACATATTATTTAGTACGAGAATAATGTGGTTTAAAATTTGTAATTTTCCTTTTTTTATATAAATTTTTATCTCAATAAAAATCTCAATTTTTAACTACTATAGTTTGTTTTGGTGACTCACATCACATGTATAATTTAGAAATTGATTTGCTTAGAGTCGATTTATAAATCTAATCATAGATGAAACTAATCGAAATTTTTTTTTTGTTGTTGAAACTGAGAATAAAAAGAATAAAGTAGAAATTTTTTAAAAAACACTCTAATTTTTATTAATTTAATTCATAAGTAGGCTCATAAATCCAATCGAGACAAATTTACCATTATAATTTATCCAAACAAGAGTCTAGAAAATATTTCTTTTCTTCACTTTATAAGATTGATAATTAATTTTAATTTAATTTACACATTTGCAGCTAACAACAGGTGAGGAATATAACTATAATAACTATGTATATATTTAAATTTACACATTTGCAGCTAACAACAGGTGAGGATTATAACTATAATAACTATTATTTAAAGTATATATCCTAGTACCTTTATTATATTATTACTCATACTTAATATATTTATATATGCAAAATGCACTGCCATTGCAATTTAAGTACAAAGTTTGATCACTCTCATGGGACAGGAGTCGCAAACTCATTCCCGACTTCCACTGATGAGGTTTCTTTTTCCTGTAAAAAACAAAATGATACAAGGTGGTATCAATACAGGCCACTTGTCAATTAGATTACTTATATATATGCAAAATTTGCACTGCCACTTGCATTTAAGTACAAAACTTATCCTCTCATGGGAAGGATCAAATCAGTTCCCACTCCCACTTGATGAGGTTTCTTTTTCCTTGTAAAACAAAATGTACAGTGGTATCAAAAGGTCATTTGTCAATTAGATTTTATTCCAAACATATATACTCACTCAACAAGCAATTTTATAAACCTTTTTTTTCTTTACATATTTACTGTGTTTCTTCTTCTTCTTCTTCTTCTTCTTCTTCTCCTTGCATTATTTTATTAAGTTACCAGCCAAAGCCAATGGAAAATGATATTCACATGATTTGCCAAACATTGTCTTATTCTCTTCCTATGGAAATATGTACAACAACATATTGAAGATCTGAACATATGAAGAGATTGAGATTGGTACTGTAGTAATAGTACACATCTTATATATTTATATTTGCTCTTATAAATACGTTCTTCTAAGTTTTTGCTTCAAGAAAGCATATATGTAACAGAAATCAGAAAGAAAGAAAGAGAGAGAAAGAGAGAGATTAATTACTTAATTAACCAAGGTAATTAACTAACATGGACAAAGGAACTAAACACAGCCCTCTCTTCTTCAAGTCTGTGCGGTGATTATTATTACTACTGCTACTGCAATTCATTTCACATCTTTCATTTTCTGTTTCCAGTTCTTGTTCATAATGCTCTAAGATCCCTCCTTTACCCTACATAAAGAAATCAAGAAAATAATCCATAAATAAAACTTTTGCTTTTTAAAATTTAAAATGATATAACTGCAGATTATTACAGACCAATCTAGCTAG
The DNA here is from genome assembly GCF_014843425.1 of Jatropha curcas. Next base: position 731,053 of record NW_023591619.1, on the reverse strand, counting down.
TATTCCAAAGAACAAAACAACAACAGAGCACTCTATTTAAAAGAATCATATTCTGTATATGTACATACCAGAGAGCTATTAAAATGGTCATTTGGCTTCCTGGGATTGATGTGATCAGATGTTGGTCCAAAATAACTAACCTAAATAATGAAAATACAAAAGGAAAGAAAGGGTTAATCATGTATTTTGGAAATTAATATAAAGAAAAATTTAAGAAATTAATTTACCTTTGGACTATTAACAGGAGAACTAGCAGTATCCTCTAAGGAATCATCATGAAGAGAAATTCCTTTAGCTCTGCTGGTTTTCTTGAAATTTAACTTGTTGGGTAGTTTTGGAGATGGTTCAATAGAAGAGCAAGAAGCAAAAACAACATGGTTGTTGTAATTATGATGATGATGTTGATTATTTGATGGTGATGATGATTTCCATGCAGGAAAAGAAGCAGCATCAGAAACCATAGAAGAACTACCAAAAAAACCAGAATTACAGAAACTATCTTCTTCTCCTTCTTCTTCTCTATGGTTAGAGAAATCTTCAAAATAAGCTGTCCATCCACTCTCTTCTTCAGTAGAATTATTATTATTAATAATATTAGAAACAACACCTCTATTCATTGATGAGTTATTCATAGAGGAAGAGCCATCCATCACCAAAACCTCTTTCTCTTTCTCCTTCTCCTTTTCTCTCTCTATATATAGAGGTGGTGATATGTGTTTTGATGTGTCAAAGCTAAATTGCTTTTTTCTAGAGAGGAATTTTACATCAATGAACGTTGGGTTGGTTATACTGGAATCATATTTATAGTTGTGATTTGGGAGTTCTTATTCTGAGTTTATATCTTTTCTTATAATTATATATATGACCCTTATTTCTCATAATTTCTGATATATCCTATATGATTGTGATTGTGGAATGCGCTAAATTATTTTTTAATTATTTTTATAACCTAATTAAAATAATTATAAAAAAGAAAAAAACTTGGCATTTATAGAAATTATTCAATGCATCGATATAATTTAAGTACGTTGCATCAACTGTTATAATTTCTGTTACACACCCATTAAATTTAATAATGATTATTAGCACGATATAATAAGGAAACAAAAAAAACAAAAGATAACAAAGAATCACAGTTTTTTTTCCTTATGATAATCAATTATTGATTGGTATATGATGGATATGTACTTAATGTTGACAAATATTTTTTCTTTACGACGGGAAGATGAAATAAATAATTTTATTATTATTATTATTATGAAATTTAATATAAGCCTAATTATTAAAAAAAGATATATAAAAGTAGAAAGAGGGAGTTGTTGATCAAGTATAATGTAAAGAAAAGGGTACCCATAGCGTAGAATCTTGGTTTGTAATGTGGGGCCAGAGGAGTTGTGGAAGTTAAATTAGCAGTTGCTACATGAAACCAAGACTTGGAGAGAGAGAACGTGCAAGAAGAAAAAGAAAAAAGAAATGGAAATGGAAAAAGATATGTGTAGGGTTGACCTTTGTGGTTCAAAATGGTAATTTGGGTGGCCATTTTCTTTGGCAGGACTTTTCCTTACAACCAAACACAATTAATGAAATGAAATTAAACAGAATAGAAAAACTTTTTATATTGTTTGGACTAATTTAGCAATAAGAGTCACATACTCGGTCTGAGTCTGAACTGAACGACTTCAATGTGTTGGGTCCATAACACGGAATGGGACCTGTAATTTCTTCAGGTTTAGCTTTGGGATTGGGACAATATGTATTATATTTGCTAAGCCTCAACTTGGGCTTTTTGAGATGGGCTTTCCAATCTTATTCTGGGCTTGCCAGTGCATTGACTCTATGAAGTTGTTATTGAGATCTTCGTTGAGTTAAAAATTCGGTTAGAATTTCATTTAAAGTTTCGGTTCAAAATTAATTTAACCGAATTAATTATATTAATCGACTCTCAAAATTATATCATTTTATTTTAATTAAATAGATAATAAATTAAAAATTAGAAATATTTTTGTTTTATTTTGATTAAATAGTGATTAATAATTTCGGTTAATTTTTATTTCGGTTAAAATTGTTAATTACAAATTTCAGCTAAATTCGGTTGGTTATTTAAGTTTTCATTTTTTTTAACTTCAGTTCGGTGAATGATCAAAATTAATTTGGTCAAAATGATTCAATTAAGTTCGGTTAAAAAATTTAGTTCAATTAAATTCGGTTAATTCAAAAAAAAATTCGATTAAAAATATTGCTCAAAAATTGACCGAATGTTTACCCTTAATCGGATCAGTTTGTTAAAGATATATTTGTTCCATCCTATAATTCTTTTCTTCCGTTTATTTATCATTATTTAATATACTTATTTGTTAACTAAAGTATGACAAAATTAAAATATTAATCTTTAATTTTCCAAAAAAACTCTATTTAATTAAATGTTTGATTAATTTCAAAAATATTTAATGTAGATCATTTAATTTTAGTAGATATTAACATAAGTTATATAAGTAAAAGACAAATTAAAAATTATAATTTAATTATATTAATAAAATTGTTTTAATTTATATGCAAGTCAAATTAAGTAAAAATTATGGGATCAATGAATTAATTGAGTTTGGATTTATCTCATTAAATACATCAACGAATTCAAATAAATTTTTCCTGATTTGAACTTTGAGCAATTTAGGACAATTTGATATATTTACAGTTCAGTTATAATATCAAAATTTTAATCAAAAAGTAACAAATTTAATTAAAAAAAAATCTTAGACTCATTGTTTGGAGAAGTTAAAAGTAGGGAAGGGAAGAAAATTACACTATAAAAAAAAGATAAAATGTAAATTTGGGAAACTGAAGGAAAATAGAAAAGAAAAGAAAAGAAAAGGAGAGATATGGAAAATAATCTTATATTTTCCTGTAGCTGATCAAATTTAAACATTACTCGTTACTAGTGTATATATATATGAAAGGTGAAACAAATAGAAAGTTTAAGACATTCTCTTTATTGAGTATTCTATTTTTCTTTTTTTAGAAAATTTTAAATTTTTTTCTTAATTTTTTGTGTTTTGATTAGCTAATTAAATTAATTTTCTTAATTTTAATATTTAATCTCCAGTTACTAGTTAGTAATAATGAAAGTGTGTGAAACAAGAAAAAGGTTAAGACATCTCTTTATTGAGTTATTCATTTTTTCTTTTTAGAAAATTTAAATTTTTTCTTAATTTTGTGTTTGATTAGCTAATTAAATTAATTTTCTTTATTTAAATTTTAATATTAATAACATTATGTATATTTTTTTTAGAAAATTTTAAATTTTTTTCTTAATTTTTTGTGTTTTGATTAGCTAATTAAATTAATTTTCTTAATTTTAATATTTAATATATAACAATAATAATTGATAATTTTGAAACCTAATATAATCCTTTAACCTAAACTATTTAAAACTTTGTCTATTTTGAAACCTAATCTGATATACTCATTTAATCTACCTATCTAAAAATGAATTTTTAGTTTCTATTTATCACGTTTTGAGTATTTTACTTTTACTTTTCCACAATCCATAAATTTATTTATCTATCTATATTTATATTTATATTTTTGAATTTTCTTCTTTAATTTTGTAAATTTTTTATTTTGATGATGTTAAATATCTCACAAAGATGAAATTTTAATTTCTATTTAACAAATAACAATATTTTACTTTTACTTTCTACAATTTTTTCAATATTTTACTTTCTCTTTTCCACAATTTTATGGCGTTCTTAACCATTACAATATAATAATATTAATTATAATATATTCCCTCTATTCTTTTTATTTAGAGAAAATTTTCTTTTTGGTGTATTTTTTATATAGAAAAAGTTACTCTAAATAGTAACTTTAGGATGCAAACTAAGTTAAAAAGACTAGAAAGCCCTTGGTGTATATTTGTTTTTTTAAGATTAATTAAGGAAAGTGGCAAATACAAATACTCACAACATTTAATGCACATGTGTTTCAAAGGACAAGTTATGATTCACTTTTTCATTCGTTTTATAGTAATAGTGATCATTTTTATAAATTTGGCCAGATAATACAAAGATAAGTCTGATTTGTATGTTTAATGAATATATATTCACTTTTATCATTGCAAATTTGGTCACAACTATGACGTCAAAAACGAATATATGTTATGCTTGGAGTGAGGATCCAAAGATGAAAATCGTACACTAGGAGCCAGCTACTCTACTAAAAAGGGCTGGAAGAGTGCCTTCAGTTGTACACAATAATGTTGAGATTCTGAAAAAATTGGATGCAATTACTACTCTTTTGGTCACATTGATGGAAAAGATAGATAAAAACAGTGAGCAAACACAAAAAAATTAGTGCACAACTTAAAGAATTGCAGTCTTCTATTGCTGATTTGAGGCAATTTTACTAAGGAACGAATCAATATTCTGAGATTCCTGAAACACTTCTTGGAGAAAAAAGTGGACAAAAAAGTAAGATGCGTTCGAAGGTAGTGATCATCAAGCACGCGTAGACTCAAATGAGACCTAACCTCCTACACAAGAACCATGAATAAGAGAGAAGTTTATTGACTCTCAATATCCTTTTGCAAGTGATGAGATAGATGATCCAGTAGGAAAAATTGTGGAGGACATACTTGCTGCTATCCATGCTGATATAGATAAGAATGATGACAATAAATAGGTACATGTGGACTTTTACTGGTAGTAATTGTACACTTTCTGATTATTTTTTGCGTTTTTATAAGCCACTTAGTGGCCTTTTGTTTTTAGTACTTGTGCACTTTTTCAATGGTTTTTGTTTCTCTGTATTAATTAACGGTTGTAAACTTCTCTAAACTACTTTGTGGGCTTTTAATTATCAGTTGTGCACTTCTATAAGCCATTTTGTGACCATAATTTTAGTACTTATGCCTTATTTCAATGGTTTTTAGTTCTATGTGTTAGTTAACGGTTATGAAATTCTGTAAGTCACTTTGTGCCTTTTTAATTTATTAATTGTGCACTTTTGTAAGACATTTTGTAGCCTTGGTATCTTAGTTGTGCACTTTTTCAAAATGTGAAATTATCACGCATTTTGCTGAACTGTGTATTTTTTTAAAAAAAATTGCGCCGTCAAGCTCACACTAAAACTCGAATTTTAGTACCCACTTTCAAATTAAAATTTTTTAAGAGTTTTCAAATTAAAACTCGAATTCTATTTCATTTTGGCAGAATGTATTGCATTTAGGCACTATTCTGAATTTCATTTAAATTTAATTATTCAAGTTTAAACAGGTTATAGTCAAAATTTAAGTTTTCACTCCTTTATTTTCGACGAAAATTTTGGAAATTTGCGGCCTTCAATGAATAAGTTCAAAATTTTGGCCTTTAATTTGGCTTCAAAAATTTTTTTAATTTTTATGCACGTATTATGTAAAACATCCATGTTCTAATACAATCAGATAAAGTTAATAAAGAAGGTTAAAAGTGACGCCCAAATGATACAAGCATACAATAAATGTACGTCTTGAGACTGCCTTTTGTGTCAGCTATTGTTTCCATAATTAATGATGAAATGAAGGGCATTTTAGGCAGAAAACTTAATTTAATTAACTTTCTTAATCAAAAAGCTTTTTCTATTTTCTCTAAATAAATAAATAATTTTTATTTTCTCTTAAAAAATAAATAAATATTATATATATATATATTATTATATAATATATATATATATATATTAATAAATTTTTCAATGCTCTTCATTCAGATTTTCTTTCACTCTATATATAATAAATTTTCAATGCTCTTCATTCTATTTCTTTCACTCTATCTCTAAACCTTTTTGGATTTAAAATCTCTGGCTCTCTCGATCTTTCTTGAAGTAAGCCCCTTAATTTTCACTCTTCCAATTGCAAGTCTTAGTCTCTTATAACGTTTTTTCTTTTAGTCAAATATTAGTATTCTCTTCTCAATTATATTGTATTTTTTATTATTAATTTAATAGCCTAATATAATAGTAAAACGGACTTTTGTGAACTGTTAACTTTTTTTTTTTTTTAATTTGTTTTGTTTCTCTTTAGCCCTAAATCATTATTTTCGTGTATTATTAATCTAAGGCGCAAATGATGATTTCTAAGTATAACCTCACTGTGAATTCTTGCAACTCAATCTATTTTCTTGCTATTATACTTTTAGCTTTCTATGCAAAGGTAAATAATTTTCAGCTTACTATATAAAATTGGTTTAAAAAATTAGAATTTTATCTTTACGTTATCTTAGAGTTATTGAGAGACTCATCATGGCTCTGGAATTATAATTTTCGTTATAAATAAATATATGCATAATGGATCTCTAAAAAGTATACTCATAACTCTAAGATGCAAGTACTTATTACTAAAAACTACAACTTGGTAGGCAATTTATATATTAAACTATTTATTTTTATCCAAATAAGAGGTAAAAAGATTCTTTTCAAAAAAAAAAAGAGGTAAAAAGATAAATGAATTATTTTTCTTTTATTTCCTCCCTTATTTTCTTCTCTCCATTAAAAAACAAAACGTTAGTTGGCCTTCATTTGGGCTTGGCGTACGCACGGCCTGCTTTCTTCTAATCTTCTTTTAAATACCGGCTTTGGCTCTACGTGCCTACGTGGCAAATTCCTGAAGCCAGACTGACCTGTCACCTAACAGCAGAAAATTGAAGTTTCAAAGGGAAGTAATTTGAATTCTTCAAGTAGCACATGGGAGATTGCTACTTGTTCAAACGTTAATTAATTATAAAATCATTTTTTTCTTAGCTTAGTTGCCTCTTTCTAGATACGGTTTGGAGTACTTTTGATTCAATTTATACACATTGAGATTAAGTCTCTTTTCTAATTAATTTTAAAGCTACACTCTCTTGAAATGAGATTAAGTCTCTTTTCTAATTAATTTTAAAGTTACACTCTCTTAAATAAATTTCATGCAATTACAAATATCAATGGCAAAGTTAAGATTTTAAATTAAGAGAATTATTAATCTTTAAATATCTAAATAAGCAGATAAATGATTAAAGAAGAGGTGAAAAATTATCTGAGTAGTATCTCAAGTAGTAAAGTTCATTTAAGTTCAATGAACAATTTTTATAAAGTTAGGAGTTTAATCTATAAAAAGGGATAATTATGAACTCTGAGACTAGATACTCTCGAAAATTTCAGAAGACAAAAAAGAGATGAACAATTCATAACGACATCAGCAAATTATTATTGATGTATTATTCCGTAATAACATCAAACCTAGTTATTATTATTAGGGTAAAACATGGGATTATTTCTAAAGACTCTTTAGGAAGAATCCTATGTTTGAAGAGAATTGTTCAAAAGACATTCAAAATATTCTTTTCTTGCTCTTAATTATTAGAAAGAGCAATGCAAATCCATAAATAAAGATTGACTTAAAAGCCTCAAAGTGAATTATTGATATGCAATTAGACAGCCATAAACTTCTAACAAATCGTACTAATTACAATTATTGGCCGTCGAGAGAAAGTTAAACCCACTCCATATTCTCATTTGGTCAAACCAAAATCAGTTCCATATATTAATTTCTAGCTCCAACTTCAAGGTTGCGTATAATCAAACCAAACCACTAGTTTCTCCAATTTCTTTTCCAGTTAATTGAATTATATTCTTGTTTTCACATGCTATTGTATGATATGATAGTTTTGAAACAAGCATAAGTACTGTTCGACATTGTTCAGAAATTGCCAAACTAAGTGCATAGCCAAATATATACTATCTTCTTCATAATTTTGATGAGATTGATTTAAATCAGAAGATGCCTGCATCATCAGCTTGCTTTTACAGGCTATTTTCTGCATCTTGGGGCAGAAATTAAAGTTTAGAAGAAGGACATATAGTTGGCATACCATGTCATTTAGCTACAGGAATATAACAAGAAATAATAAGATCTTTGAGGATACAAAATCAGTCAAATCTGTTTTTTGTTGCATTAAGATTATTATGCACTGTTTTTGTTAATTTTTCTGTTACACTTTTTGTTTACTTCTCATGTTGAATAATAATATTAACAACTAAAAAATTACAATGGAATGAGTGATCGATCGGGTACAAACTAATTGGTTCTGTACAAATGTGTTTCAAAACCCACTCACTTATAAGTCAGTATTTAAGAACTATGGATGGAAACTTCTTATATTGCAAATTCAAAATAATTGATCTTTTTGTAATTAGTAATTATATATGTGATTGTTTTTGCAACAAATAATTTTTAGCAATACAAAAATGCAATTATGGGATTACTAATGGAAATATCTCCAGGAACGATCTGTTCTTGCTGTGGTTTATTTTTTATGATTCGTATACATTGTTCTTCTTCTTACCAGGTAGACGAGTGTGTTGTTTGATTTTAGATGGTGATGGTTAAAGTCCTAGAAATGACACTGTAAAATTCTTAAGTGGTTTGATTCTTGCTTCTGTTTGAATTTTTTTTTTTTTATCTTTTTATTGTTTCATATTATTTGGTTGAAATAAATATTTTACAGCTTTTATTTATTTCCTCAAATATTCAGTAGGGTTTGACAATTGCAGATTCTAAACGAGAAGGACATCTTGACTTTATTTTTCTTTTTCCCATGTCTGCGTGAGATAGAAAGAGATGGATTGAAGACTTTGGAAATTTTATATTAAAGATTTAATTTTTTTAAATGAAATATTTTAAGATTATATCTTTTATTTAAGTTTGAAAGGACAATTATATCTGTTGTAAAAGATTTCTTGTTTTGCCATTAAAATTACTTGTTTTGAAAATAACACTATCCTAAAATTAATACAATAGTATATCTTAATTGATTTCTCTTTTTCTTTCAGACTTGAGATTATGAGAGTTTAAGTGAGGTTCAACCGATCAAAACCAAAAATAAAAAATAAAAAATAAATTATGAATCATATCCAACCAAATTAATTTATTTCGTTTTAATTTTTCATTTAGACTTAATTCAACTTTATTTTCAGTCTTTTAGATTTTTTAATTTGACAAAATCAAACCGTATGCCTTGATTAAAAAACAACTAACCCAACTAATTGACTGGCTTTGTTTGGATGCAGGAGGGAAGGATTATTAAAATAAAGTATAGAAGCTAACTACTAGTTGTTCCAGTGGGATGATGCATTGGATTCTTTAAACAATGTCAATGGTCGAATTCTGACATTGTGAATGAAGAAAATTGGATTTGAAGGGTTATCCATGGGCCTCTGAATTTGAATCCTAATCAACTATATGTGCTGAAAAAAAAAAAAAAAAGGTATTGTATGAGGAAGACTAGTAAAATGTATTTTTTGTGTTTGGAGAAAAGGTAGGATAAATGTTTGATTTGATATTATCAGAAAAGTAAGGTTAAATACAAAGAATACGAAAATACCCTTTTGTAGAAGGTGTTTTTTTTTTTTAGAAAAATAGTAATTTATATATATTAAATTACTTCCTCCTAAACTATATTTTCAAGGACATAAACCAAAAATTTTATTAAAATAAAAATATAATGATAAATATATTTTTGTAATTATATTAATTATTTAAGAATATTAATTATTATAATAGCATTTTACTTAAGTTATTAAATATCTAATTCCTTTTTTTTTCTAATAAATAAAGCCAAGATAATTATTAATTATTTTAATTAATAATATGTCAGTTCATCATTGAAGAAATAATTTTCTTCCAATTAATTTAAGAATTTAAATTTCAAATTGATAATTTAAAAAATAAATAAAAAAACTATAATCTTTCAAATAATCATTTGAAGAATAAGAAAAGGAGTGCGGAGGTAATGTGAAGTTCACGAGTAGATTAGCAAATAGAGTAAAAAACATAAAGAATAAATGTCACGTAGAATATAAATAATAAGGGTAATTTTGAATGTTTACAATATAACCATGAATTCTTTTGAAAAGTTATTTTTTTTACCCATACCTACACCCAATTCGGTGAGTCTAAGATTGAGGTGCTTATACGGTTTTCCAACCCTTTAAATAACCTTCAACAAACCATCCTATCCCTCAAACCCTCTCCTCAAACAACTAAGTAATTTTAGTTTACCTTATTTTACTCTCCAAATAACTTCTATCCAATCGAAGAGTAAATTAAATATTTTCATTTTAGTCAATTTCTGCTGAGTGCTTATCTGAATTATAAGAGTAAGCTAGGCTAGTGTCTGGTCTGCCAATTGCAAGGAGCCAAGAAAAAAAAGTAACAATAATAATGACAAACTTAGAAAATTGATCCACAACAATTATGTAGAAATCTGCAAGACATAAATGAAAAAGGATATCATATAAGCTCCTTATATTAGGCCTACAACCACTCTAATATTTAAGTCAACGGAAGAATAATAAAAGAATTGTAATTGAATAAGATTGATTGATATTGTGTATCTGATGAGGTATATTAATATTATTGTTTACCTGATGAGATATATTAATATTGTGTATCTGAGTATTTGTAGAGGTAGAAAGTGTTATAAAATAATATAAAACTAGAGAGAAGAAAGAGAAAGAATAGAAAGCAAAATATTGGAGAAAATACGAGATTGTATTTTTTATTGATGAAAAGCCACATATATGTAATTACATAAGTGGAACCCTAATAGAGTTCTATACAAATCAGGAAGATAAAGTTCGTAATAATTAAGAATACAGACTTTTAGCCTATATAGCACATCCACTTATTTCATAACACTCTCTTTGGATATCCATTTTTCAAAGAATATGCCTCGTTAAAACCTTACGAAGAAAAAATCCTATCGGAAAAAAAATCTCAATAAAAGAAAAATAGTACATTATTCTTTTCTTAAATACACATTGAATTACAGCCTCATTAAAAATCTTTATCAGAAAAATCCAGTGGAAAAAAAATATTGGTTAAAAGGAAAAAGAGTGCATGTGTATTTACTGCCCTCATAAAGATAATCTTGCGATATTTGAATTTATGCATTCTAATTTTTTGTGCAACAATCCTGCAAATCTTATGGTAGAAAACTTGTAGTAGAAAATGTTTGATGAGTAAATCATCAATATCATCGCTTAAATGATTGAACTTTAATATCACAATTCTCCATATAATATTGTAGCAATTTCTCTTTGGACAAGTGACTACGAGTACTTTGAACAAACGTATTCTTGTCTTTCTTCATGAGATGCTAAAAATTTCATAGTTAAAAAAAATAGTAGCAATATTTTGTTTTTTGAATGCCGTAAAATAATTATACATACACGTGTAAATGAATGACTTATTTGTGATCTAACATAATGTGGATTAGACAAATAACCTTCATTTTTATAGCCTATCAAGACTAAATTTGACATATTAGTTATAATATAACTCATATCTATCATATAATATGAAGATCTCAAAATATATAATTAACTCCATTTAATTTCTTCATATTCAAGAAGAACTATATCTTGCTAATAAAATTTATAAAAATCAAGTTAAATATGAGTAGCAAGATATGCTAGCGCCTTTATTGCACTAAAATATGATACTTCAGGACCAAAAGTTTTTCATAATTTTCTCAAAGTGAAAAATGATCATCTTCTCATCAAGTAACCTCACTATTATGCACATAAAATCATTTGAATAATTTAGTCATATACGTGGATTCATAGACAAAATTTCATTTATAAAATGTTCGATCTTCAGGCTGAGATAAAACTTTATATTTCTAATGTTTTTCATCTCAAACTTAGTCATATACGTGGATTCATAGACAAAAATTCATTTTATAAAAATGTCCGATCTTCAGGCTAGATAAACTGTATATTTTCTAAATGTGTGCATCTTCAAACTTCCCTTTCAAAAATTTAAATTTTTAGAAGCTTTCAGGAAGTTTCATAATATTTATGATCAAATAATGACAAAATTCATATTTATAATATTTTTATAAAAATTCATTGAACATATAACAATATATTAAAATATCTTTTTCAATAATATTCACTAATTAAAAGATCACTACTCATGTCACCTTACTCATGATAGTATATAAAGTAATATCAAAAGTATACTTTCAATAACAAAATATTATAAAAAGAATATAATCATAAAATAATATAATATTTTCTTGGCTATAAATATCATTAAAATGATTATACTATATGTCTTGAGATTTCTTTATTCTATATAGAAATCTTGAATATATTTCTCGGGGTCTCAATTTGCTTACTTTAAGTATTTTTTTAATTTTTCATGGATATCATTATCCACTATCCATATAGAGCTCTATCATACTAGTTGAATAAATTTCTCAGGAATTTAACTTTACGCTTCAAGAACTAGAATTCTGCTGGGATTTTCATATAGATACTTACATCAAGTTAACATATAAATAGACAGCCATAAATTCATTAGACGCATTTCAAATTTTTACAAATTGCCAAACTAATCAAATATCAAATTATTATTATATCCATCACATGAGGGTATTTATCCTCATAATCAATGTCAGTTCTTTGCGAAAAACTTGTGCAACGAGTTTGTTTTATGTCTCATGACTCCATTTCAATTTCTTACAAATACATATTTGTATTCTACTTGCTTGACATCTTTTAACGCCCATATTAAAATTCTAACATTTACTTTTCAAGTAAATTAAATGCCATATGCATCGTTCTATATTGACCAATCAATCCTATGTATGTATTCTCAATAGACTATATGCTCAAGATTCTTATCATTTTTCACAATTTCAAGCGCTATATTCAATAAATATTGTCAATATTACTTTTATATCAACTTCATATTTTTTTTGAAATGACATAATTTATAGAGATCTCATAATTTTCATTTATTTCAGGTACCTGAGTTTCTTCGAAAAACTTATTAGTCATGTTTAGGATTTCTACTAGAATTCACGTTCTAGAACTTGACCATCTTGAATATTTGCTCATTTCCTTTTCCAGGATTTTTATCCTTTGAACCGATTAGTATATCATGCTTCAGGTGTGCCTTAGACTCATTAGCATAGGCAGTTTGTCCTTTAGGGACTTCAATATTAATAGGAGCATTTGCAGCTAGTATGTAAGATTTAATTATCTCTTTTTGGATCAATGAACATATCTGGCAATTAATTTACAATATTTTGCAAATGAATTATTTTTTAAACTTTTTTAAATCACACTGCCTTGAATGAGGATTAAAATATAATAATGATAATTCTTTTTAATTCTTTTCCAATCAATTATTCTTTTAGCTGTTTATTTTCTACCCCTAATGTCAGGACTCATAATAATTAGCAAATTCGGCATTTGATAAATGTCTCATAAAAAAATATAGACATTCAACCATAGATAGAAATTTACACCGGTTATATTTTCCAACTTCCTTTAAGGACCCATCTTAGTGCATTGTAGTGGAGCAATTAGAATATATAATGCACATTTAAAAATTCATTAATGGGTAATATTTGGTTCTTGATCCAAAATCAATTATAAAGGGGAGAATATAAAGTAACTTATTGGCCTCATGCAAGTAAATGCTACTACATATAATAACATGTCTCTCTACAACAATAGGGAGCTTTGTTATCATAATAATTGCCTTGCAATTAATTGTAATCATTTAATAAATGATTATACTAAATCATTTTGAGTATAAATAAAAACAACAATTGGCTCGCCTATAATTATAACACATGCCATAATCATTAAAAGCCTGATGTGTAAATTCACCATCATTCTCAAGATAAATTAGCTTAATAGCATAATTTGAAAATTGTAAAAATTTAAGCTTAATAGATAATTTTGAAAAATTGTGTGCTTTAATTCAAATTTAATAATTATAACACATGCCATAATCATTAAAAGCCTGATGTGTAAATTCACCATCATTCTCAAGATAAATTAGCTTAATAGCATAATTTGAAAATTGTGTGCTTAATCAAATTATTTGCGCAAATAATCTTGTAAACTTTAGGTTGCAAGTTAATAATATTTGCAAACTCCATATTACAAATTAATAATCATGTAACTATCTTTTAGATGCATCCATAATATATCTAAATATATTGATCAATAATTTCCCTTTATATATTCCAGAAAATATAAATAGTTCAATTTGAACTCTTGGTGAACGCTCAGTAATTATAATATCTTCTTTGAGAACAAACTAAGCATGAAAAAATTATTGGACTTGAAGAAACTTCTGGTTTTTCAATAAATATTCATATAAGGATCAAATTTTTCTTTTGCACATCATTTACTGATTGGGATGGTCCGACCGATCATGCCAAATAATAGATTTGTAAACTTTCGATTTACAATCATATTTATTTCAATCATTATCTTCATATGATATACATTTTAATAAATATCTTTGGAAGAATACATCATGCATAAAATTCATTCCTTTAAGTAGTAATATTTGCTCTTATGAAGCCTTTAAATATTTTTCTACTACCAAAGTCAAATTTGTCTTCCAATATTTTTGGTGTACAATAAGTACATAATCAATATCCATATATGTCATATTATTTATCCACTTCTTCTGGTAACATTTATTCTTAACTATGTGGCCACAATAATTGCTAAGATTATTACTTCAACTGTGATTTTATTAATCTTTTTAATGACAAGTATATCTTTATCATTATTCACAACCATGCCCAATATCATATATTATTACCACTTCAAGAAACCCATCAAATCTAGTTGGGTGAACCTTATTATTTTCATACCTAATATCATATGTTATTCCATTCACTTCAGAGAATGGAGCAAAATTCTTAAGATCTTTATTAAGATCTCTTTATGTTGCTTGATGATAAAGGGGATATGAAATAAATCCAAAACATATCATAAAATCTTTTCTCTCGATATTGCTAATTCATGAGCATATTTGAGGTATAAATATTATTAGCAGTTACAGATGAAGTGCTAATATAGCTCCAAATATAATAACAATATATTAATTATAATTAAAATAAATCAGTTTTCAAAATTTATAGAGACATGGATAATATATGCCAATATATAACATAATTATAATAACAAGACAAAATCTTAATATTGTGAAATTAAAATAACTCGCAGTTTTACAAGCTTAGCAACAATAGATGTATCCATTCATGATGAGCATTTGGTAATTATATTTTTCCTTCAAACCGTTCCAAAGAACAAACAGATATTTAATTATTAAATATTCAATAGAAGAGAATTATTACCTTTGAAAATATTTCAATTAGATTCTCGATTATGTCTCCAAAATCCATTACATTCAAATATATTCTATCACCTTATATTCATGATAAATAATTCTTACCCGTAATTTAAAACGTTATAAATTCAAGATCTATACAAGAGCCAACAAAATTTAAAATCCAAATGTGACAAGAACAATATTATTTTAATAATTGACAAATAAATTGTCAAGTTTTATTTTCACATAAATATATGTATAAAATAATATTAAATGTTGGTATAGATGAATATAGAAACGAATAACACTATCAAAATAACTAAAATAGTGAATACTTATCATGAAAATATATGTATGGAAGGACAATCAAAGGATTAACAAAATTGATTTTGTTTGTTACACAATATTTTTACTGCTTGGACGTTTTAATCACAATTTTTTTTTTAAATAAAAAAACTGATTCTAAAAACTGCTTCATCTATTCAAGCTACTTATTAATAAGCAATTGGCTAATTTAATATCATATATAATTGTTAACAAAGATATTTGCACAGCAACCGAGACAACAAAACTTGATCTCTAAGTAAATGTCGGCAAACCATGAAATTGACTTAACAAAAGGAAATTGATGATATACAATTCTTAAAAAAAACGACAGGCCGCACAAAAAAAAAAAAATAATGAGTCTTCGTGTTTTTTATCATTACAATTTTTTCTACCAATTGAACCAACATTGTCTCCTTTTCCAAAAAAAAATAATAATTATTATTATTATTATTTGTCTAGATTGAAACTTAATTATTCCCTTGACTATGGCATGTAGCATTGGCAGCCATTATGCGTCCATGACTTTGGTATGTGTGTGTATATATATATTCATTAGTATTCTATGCACTTGGACTTGAAGTTAGTGTGAAAAAAAATAAAAATGAAAATAAAAAACTTAAAAAGAAAAAGCTGCATTTTTTTTATACATAAAAAATATCAGTTTAAAAGGTGAAAGGTGAATATTAGTTTCCCCAAGATACTATCATAAACTAAAATAAAAATTTCTCTCAAGTGAATTTTTTAATACATAAGTCCCTAAATCAAATTCAGAAATCATTTATCTCGCGTGACTGAGTTCCTTGCACTCGGGAAAAAAAAAAAAAAAAAATATGCAGTTTAAAAAGGTGAAAGGTGAATATTAGTTTCCCCAAGATACTATCATACATTAAGACTAAAATAAAAAATTTCTCTCAAGTGATTTTTTTAATACATAAGTTCCCTAAATCAAATTCAGAAATCAATTTATCTGCGCGTGACTGAGTTTCTTGCACTCGGGAAAAAAAAAAAAAAAAAAAATAGAAAAAAAAAAAAAAAAAAGAGCTTCCTTTAGTCTACACAAATGTCTAAAATGGAAAAATACAATAAGAGAGTCCACTTTTGCAAGTGAAGGTGAAGAAGCAGTGAAATTGACTTGCTAATTATTGGTTATTAGAGACTAAATATCTAACTATTTTGTCCAAAGAGGGAAAAAAAAAAAAAAAAGTCAAATTTCTGATGTTATTTCTGCAGACTTTCAACTAATTTCACTTCATTCTCATACTGCTGAGAGTGGCAAGCATCTTTGCTGAAGTTTGTCCGTGTGCATTTATATCACATATAGTAGAGTAGAATAGAGACGAGTAGGAATATATATTTTCAACATTTTTCATTTTTCCTGTTTGCTCTTTTTGGATGTAATAGCAAAAAAAAAAATATATATATATATATAAAAAATATATATATATATATATCGTATATATATATATATATATATATATCGTATATTTAGTCCTATAATGTTAGGCCAGCTTCCACCAAACTCAAACTCAACCTTAATTATCGATCGTTTGTCCCATAATGTTAGAGCACCAACCAATTTCTTATTTGAATATTCCGATTATTCTATGACCACCATGATGCACCAGATAAAATTAATATATTTTAATAAATTTAAATATCAAATATATTTATCATCTATAGATTAAATACTATTTAAAAATGTAATTCTTATGAAAAAAAATAAATTACTGTTAAATGAAAACATTCAAAATATTATAAAATTCATATTTGTTGTAATTTAGTGAAAAAAATTTGCCAATAATTTGTTAATTTTTTTTTGTCAGCAATTTTGTTTTGAATGTTTCAAAATTCTATTCGTAATTAATTTTATTGATAATTTATTGAGATTATATCGGTGTTTTTGTCGGCAGTCTGTTTGTATCTAGTCGTTATTATATTTAAAAATTAAATTTTAGTCAATAATAACTCGGTATTTGATCGGTAATTAGTAATATCGAACTATTTCAAAATGCTCGTGACTAAGTCCACCATCTTATATTTGATTTAGTCTTCCTTATTTTTAGTTTTCATTAGCTGATTTTCTGTAATTATATTTTTTCATATTCTAGTTATTTATTGTTGAGAATATCTTATAACTCTAATTAAGTATACTACTGATATATACTCAATTCACTTTTGAATAATGTAAGCTTCTCCATTACTCAATTATCTTTATGGTATCAGAGCAATAATAAATTCCAACGAGTTGAATTTTTTTGTCATATCTACACTTTCCAATCTCATAATGTCTCCCACTATAAACATTGTCAACTCTGATAATACCACCAGCACCAATATTGTAGTGCAATTTAACCCAGCCTCATAATTGTCTATCAAACTCACAGGTAGCGGTAACTACACAACCTGAAAATCCCAAGTTTCCATGCTCGTGTGTGGACATAATGTTTATGGTTATCTAGATGGTACCTTCCCTGCCCCACCAAAAGAAAAAAGAAGAAAAAGAAAAAATGAAGGAGAAAAAGAAGAAATAGTAAGAGTAGGAAAAATTTTATGAGAAAGAAGAAAACGGAGAAAAAAAAAGAAAGAAAATAAGAGAAAAAAAAAAAACAGAAGGAAGAGATGAAGAGGAATAAAAAGAAGAAAGGAAGAAAAAAAAAGGAAAAAGAATTGGAATGGCAAGATAATGATGAAGAAGAAAGAAAAAGTTGAAAGATAAGAAAAAAAAAGAAAAAAAAAAAGAAAAAAAAAAGACAAAAAAAAAAAAAAAAGAAAAAAAAAAGAAAAAAAAAAAAAAAAAAAAAAAAAATATAGAGTAGAAGATGAAAAATGAATAAGAGATAAAGTGAGGAAAAAAGATTGATATTTAGGAAACAAAATTTTGATAGACAAAATTTTCATTGCTAAATGCTGATATATTACACCTGGCTCAAATCAATTATCTATCAATGGAATTGTCAAATCAATTATCTATCAATGGAATTGTCAAATCAATTGTCTATCAATATATTTTCTGTAATTCTGATTTACACCCCAGTGTCAATGCGGGAGTACATTTCTAGTAAATATTACATTATTGCTCAATTTCAAAATGTGCTTCTTTACGCTTACAGTGGCAATTTACTGTTTCCATGCAATTTACCAAGCAAATCTTTACATACTTTGCATGTGTTTGAATATCGATTATGGGTGAAAAGGATTTGAGCTCTGCAAAAACAATTGTTGTTCATATGATTTATGGTTTTTAATAGTGGCGTAATAATTGTTGGAAACCCTGAAATAGTGGAAGAAACAAAAGGTTGTGTGTTTTTCTATTCTTTGTCGGCCAGCACCTAAAAGCCACATTCACATGCGCTGGTTAATTTCAAAACCAAGATTTTAATCTTGTATTCTTTGAGACAGATTAAGATTCAATGATTAAGACAGGTACAGTTCTCAAGTCTTCGGAATCCAAAGCACCCAAATTTGATTCTAATATGTGCAACTAAATGTTTCTTGCTTTTTCTAGGTTGAATTATTCTTATTCGAATTTAAGACTGTAAACGAAATAAGTCGCTCGTGAGCTACTTGAGGCTCGGCTCGATAAAAGTTCGCTTGAACTCGTTCAATAAACTGATCGAGCCAAGCTCGGGTCATTAGCTCGTGAGCTGACTAGCCAGCCAACTTTATTGAGTTGAACTCATGAGCTAACCTTATCGAGCACGAGCTAATTTTATATTATCGAATCGAGCTCACGAGCTAACTCAATAAGTCAAAATCAATTAAAACTTATGTTACAATGACGTCATCTTAGTTAATAGATTTTGAGCTTGAACTCGAGCTCAGTTCGTTTGGCTCGATTCGGCTCGTTTACAGCTCTAATCGGCTTTGATTTTGTTGTATTGCCTTTAATGGTTTTGCTAACTCAATAAGTCAAAATCAATTAAAACTTATGTTACAATGACGTCATCTTAGTTAATAGATTTTGAGCTTGAACTCGAGCTCAGTTCGTTTGGCTCGATTCGGCTCGTTTACAGCTCTAATCGGCTTTGATTTTGTTGTATTGCCTTTAATGGTTTTGATATTGCTAAAACTAATTGCCTGCAACGGAATAAAGATAACACTTATCTACACACCTAATGAAATAAGGTTATTACCAATTTGGGTTTGGAGGGATAAATGGAAGGAAAAGAGACTTAGTTTGGGAGGGAATTTAACTCATTAAATATTCTTCTAAGAAAAAATAAAAACTGACCAAATGCTTTTTGCGAGAACTAATAATTGACAACTGGTTGTCTCCTAATGCAATTGAATGTTGTGAGCTGTATGCATATTATTATCACTTGGGTTAATAAAATTGAAATGAGCACGTGTGATGAGAGAGACCGATCATGTTTACACTCTGGAATGGACTATTTTTACTGGACATATCATATATGGCTAGTGACAATTTTCCTTTTTTTAAGGTTCTCAATCTACGTAATAGAGATTGAAGAAAAAGGAGGCTTTCATTCCATTATCAGTTGGAACGGAAGTTTATAATAAACAATCAAACTCAAGTATCATGGCAGAATAAATAAACAAGCAAACAAATAGAATAAATTGCACTAAGCATGCATTATCCAGGAAATCCATTTCATTGGAAAAGAAAAAATAAAAGAGTCATAAATGATTAAAAAAAATATTGAAATAATATTCATCAGTTGACGTGTAGATGGTCAATGCACGATAGTTGATAAATAATTTTCATAGAACAAAAGAAGAAAGTTCAGGCATTTGGAAATTTTGATAACAGAAAATAAAAAACAGTAGCATAATTTTTGGTTCTTAAATCAGAAAATTAGCAATTTGTCTTAATCAACAAATATTCTTCACAAATTCATTCACTTTACAAACATTTATCGATATTGCTCAAGAAGACATAATAAAGTCTTAAGGAGTAGTTAGGCAGCATCCCTCCATTCAAACAACAGCAAGCATTAGGAGCTAGTATGAATCAACACAGGTAGACATTCCTCAGACAACCATCAATTCAAACATCAAACATCAATCTACCAGAACAAAGGACCAACAAAAATAATTACTAATCAACATAGAAAAAAAGTACTCATATCCTTACAGCAATCCAGTGTTTTCTTAGCAGTACTTACATCAATCAATAGTTTCCTTTTTTTTATTGCAATAATTTTACAAATTGTTAGTTTCCTTTTTTTTATTGCAATAATTTTACAAATTTTTTTCTTCAAATAAAAATTTATAAATAGGACATTTGTTTTTTTAAAAAAAGAAAAAAAGTATAAAAGGCAGGCAAATTATCCAAATGGACCAAAAGATACACTTGGATCTAAGCCCAACTTGCAGGGTCATCCATTCCAGGATGGTGTATTCAAGCTAAGGCAGCCATAGTTGGTTGGGCCCTAATTTCCAACTCAAGCCCAAGTTCAGTAAGTTATCTTCAAATCATGTTATTTATTTGCTTGCATTGGGTATTTTAGGTGGCATCACATGTGAATTTACATATACCATTAGATCCTCCTATCCAATGGAAAACCATTATTAATCCTAGAATTAGAAGATTTACAAATATTTAAACATTTAACCCCTTATTTGTCATAAATAATTTCATAAAATTTATTTATAAATCTAAAATTTTTTTGTGTTTAGTATTAAACAAAAGTAAAGAATTTAATTTTTATGAATTCAATTTTATGGATTTGACATAAGTAAATCAAATTTTACTAAACAAGTTGAAAAAATTTCCAAACAAATTCAGGAACTGAAACAACTCAAAATTATCCAACTTTCTAGTTACTATGTCAAGGATATTTTAGAAAATAAAAACAAATGAATGTTTGATGTTAAACTTATTCCAAACACGGAAAATTCATTTCCAACTGAATTCTATCTAAAATTTATAACAAATTACATATTTTAAATTTATTTATACTAAACGGAGCATTGCATTTGATATAATTTTATAGTCGATGAACTATAATAAAATATAATACATTTGATTGTATTGTACTGCATTATGCATTACAACAATTTAAAAGCAGGAATATATTTTTAGTATTGTTATGCATATCTTAATATCTATTCTATTAGGAGTTGTTAAATATAAATTAAGTGTATAATCACACATAAAAAAATTAAAATATTGAAAGATTGCATTAATTCTGAAAATAATAAGGGAAGTAACATTCACTTCAACTCTGCATGGTGTTGGAAATTTCTTTTTTTTTTTTTTTTTTGGCCATAATTCTGATAAATAATAAGGGAAAGTAAACATATCACTTCCAACTCTGCATGGTGTTGGAAAATTTCTTTTTTTTTTTTTTTTTTTGTGCTAATTTATTATATATGCATTTTGCAAATGCGGTAAAATGACTAACAGGCCTTCATGATTAAAGATAAGAAACATTTTTTTTTTTTTTTTTTTTTTTTGTGCTATTTATGCATTTGCAATGCTAAAATGACTAGGCTTCATGATTAAGTAGAAACATTTAATGTCTGAAATAATGAAAAAAAATAAAAATAAAAGAATCCCTTTCTTCATTAAATCTCATGTGTTATTCAGAAAGTTGTTGTCTCCAACTAACTAAATGAAACAAAGAATATTCAATTAATTTCATAACCAAAAAACACATACTCTATACTATGAAAAAATTATGCATTTAAAGTCAGTCTTCACTAACATTAAATATTTTGATATTAATTCATGTATCTGACAATATTTATTATTAAATCTATGAACATAAGTACTTGTTGTTTTCTTAAATTTCAATTCTTCTTATTTTGAGCTTCTTTCTCATTTATTTCAATCAATATTCTGCAATTTGAATGGAACTATCAGCTAATTAATTAATTTGGTCACTTAATTATGAAATTTGACTAAAGATTGATTAAAATTTGTTGATTTCACTTTAAAAACAAATAAAATTAAATAATTTTGTTAATTTAGGAATGGTTTTTTCTTGGAAGTATCTCATGGTAAGTATGTATGGTTGCAATATTTGCAATATTACTAATTATTGATGTGGTAGTTAGGGTAAAAGGGTTAAAATAAATGCATGTAATGATGATAAAAGTAAAATGAATCATCATCATAAAAATTTGTACACAATGGAATTTATATTGGCTAAAGTAATCATTATGGTACAATAAATACTCCATCAATTATTAATCTCATAACAAATTTATTTGCATTAAAAAGTGTTTAACATTGTATTAAATGAAAATATAAGTACTTAATAAAATAAAATAATAAAAACTTATGCATTCTGTCCCAAAATATAAGTCGTTTTGAGTATTTTAAAGAGTAATAAATGATAATTTTCAATATTATTGTTATTTACTTTAAATACAATCACTACCTTCACAAATAACTCTTGGTTTGAGATAAAGGATAATTTGATCAAATTACTCTTGATTTTACTATAATTTAGGAGAATTAATTGATTCCTTGATCTCTGTACAGAAATCTTAAGCGAGTTATATTTTTTAAAATAGAGGGAGTAATACACAAATATGTAAAAGTTGACGAGTTTTAAATATGTTTTTCTTAAAAAAATATGTACAATAATGATAAAGCAATAAATTATGATAGATATCTAGAAATTGACCAAAAAGACCTTCAATTTTATCATTTTAGTCTAATATTGCCCTCAATCATAATTGATTTATTACATCTCTATAGTCATAGATTTCGATAATATTACATACTATTTCATTTTTTTTCTTTTTCTGATTATATTGACAACGTTTTTAGAATTGTTTTCGTACAAAATAATCTACTCTTTTTGTATAAAAATTTATTAATTTTGTTTTAATTATGATTTTATTTTTGATTGCATTCTTTTTTTTTTTTCCATTTATACTTTATTTGTGACGTTACCAAATTGTAAAATATAATTAAAGATTTCTTTTAATTAAAATGATGAAGTTAAGAGACATATTTATTTATCTCTTATTTAGTATATGTTCTCGTTCTATTTTTCAATTTAAAATTAATTCAATATTTAAAGTAAAACCTTAGGAGTTCAATTATTGAATTACTTTTCTTATTTAAAAAAAAAAAGAAAAAGCATAAACATATAGTATAATTATATGTATAGATTTAGAAGGATATATACTTTAATGGCTACCCATTACAACTCAAAGATAAGGACCCATGTTTATCACCTAATCCAAAAGGGCTTTTTGACTTAATTTAATTTTTAATTATTAAGTGGCAGCAACTACAAGAAAAAGAGCAAAGAAAACAAGTTTTCAACCATTGCTGGTTTGGACTGCCATAGTGTAAAGAAGGACACTTGACTTAGTATTAAATATACTTTCTTGTCTTATTTAAAAAAAAAGAGAAAAACTTTCTTGTTTGTTTTGGAAGTTTCATGGTTTGACCTTATGTTTTCAAGAAGCCTTTTTGTTTTTGAAATTAAAAAAAAAAAAAAAAAAAAATAAAAAAAAGAGAAAAACTTTCTTGTTTTTGTTTTTTGGAAGTTTTCAATGGTTTGACCTTTTCATGTTTTCAAAAAGAAAGCCTTTTTTGGTTTTTTGAAATAAAAAAAAAAAAAAAAAAAAAAGTAGAACTTGGAAGTTGTTGATTTTGGGATCAATTGATTAAAAAAAAAAAAAAAAAAAAAGTAGAACTTGGAAGTTGTTGATTTTGGGTCAATTGATGACAGATGAGAGCCAACTTGCATTTCCTCTCAAGCCCATGATAGCAACAATAGACCCCATGACAGATGTTTTGCTGACATCAACATGGTCCATTGGGCCTACTAGCATTTAATTCTAAATTTCTACATTTTTCTTTGATGTGAACATCAACGCACCGCGTTGATTTAAGGATATCTTTAGGTCAACAATTTTTAAAGTATTTTTAATATTATTTTTTTTTATAGTGTTCGGTAATATAATTTTTGAATTAGTTATTAAAAATTAATATAGCGCTTTATAAAAAATTAACTAAATAGTTAAAAGTTATTAAAACAGTTAACAGTTATCAAAACAACTAATTTTTCTGAATATACATTAAAAGGGAATGCATTACTTTGTTTTCCCTTAAACTTTTAATCATCCCAATTTAATTACTGTAACTCATACAATTCCTTTTATTTTATATTTATAAATTATAGTAATGGTACAGAAAATAAAAATTATGTGTCTATACCAAGTTAATAGAAGTAATACACACATCAAAGTTAATTAATATTTAGGATTAATTCAATTAATAAGAATAAGTTCCTTCTGCTCTTTTTTTTTTTTTTTTAATACCATTCAGAAGCACTTTGAAAATAATATTTCTGAATATACTTATACTGATGTAAAATAGAATACTTAATTAGTTTCAAGGTAGGTAAATACCAAATAAATACTAAAAACAAAATCTAATAATACCGATATTAATTCTTTCCCTAATATTTAAAAGAGAATTTGATTAATTAAAACATGGCATTTTGATGAATTTTATTATAATCTTAATGTTTTAATCCTCCTTTCGTTCTCTATTTCTTCCTTTCAAACTATAAAATACTCAATTTTGGGGGGATTATACTTTAGTTAGAAAGCATGAGAAGCATCAATTAATAAAATTTTTAAAAATAGTTCCATGACACTTGTTATATTTAAAATTTTATTTTTCTTAAGAAAACCATTAAATTTGTGTAACTTACAATAAATTATTGAGTAAATTCACTGTATTATACTTAATTTAATACTAATTTTCTAAGAAAACTATTAAATTAAAGTAATAATTATTAGTCATATGCAAAGGGTAAACATGAAAAAAAATATTTATTACTCATGTGGTAATATTTATGAAATAAGTATCCTTTTTCTTAGACAAAGACTTTTTTTTTTTTTTTTATAAGAATTCTTACACAAAGAGTTATTTCAAACTAATTAAAATTTATGTCAACATCCTTGCTTCAACCCATGTGAGCTTTGCCTGCAGTACCTGATGGAAGGCATATAATATACTGTGGAAACAAGCTAACAAAGTCATGATTGATAAATTCCTTTCATATTATCAATAATTTCTGCAGATGAGAGAAAAAATTATACTTTGTTTTTGTCTTATATAATCTTAAATTAACTCTAAAATCTTGATTAAACAAGTATAGATTTTCCAGACGTTGAGCCTAGGGCATCCAATTTCCATCATGTCAAATGGATATTGAAAGGAAAGGTTGGTTGTTCTTTTCTCATAGCTACAGTCGAGACATTGATCCTCACAGATAGAATAAATACTACCCTTTAATGCGCCAATCTGATACGATAAAATTTAATTACAAACAATGAATTGATTATTCCTAGCTAATAATACAAAAGAAAAAAAAAAGGAGAGAGAATTATGATATTTCAAAAATAATCCTTTGAATTTCAAAAAAAAAAAAAAAAAAAAAAAAACAAAAGAAAAAAAAAAGGAGAGAGAATTATGATATTTTCAAACAAAAAATAATCCTTTGAATTTCCAAAAAAAAAAAAAAAAAAAAAAAAAAAACGCTTTGGAATGTTGATAAAAAAAAAAAAAAAAAAAAAAAAAACCTTTGGATGTTGATATACAAAATAATTTGAAACTATTATTTCTCGTTTTATTTTTTTTTTCAATTTTTGACATCAAAACTTAACTTAAAAAATCATTTATTAACTTATCCTATTAATGAATACCCTCAAAATGATGCTTTTCTAAATAACAATTAATTCAAAATAGAAAATCTAAGAAAGATTACTTTATATAGAAGTAGTAATAAAACCATTAGGGTATTGTGATTTAATATGTAAGTGAAATATATGAAGTTCACTTCTTTTGAAAATTCAAAAAAAGCTATTAATAAGTAAAAGGAGAAGGAATAAAAATAGAAGTAATAATAAAATCATTAGGGTATGGTAATTTAGTAATTTAATGTCTAAGTGTAATATATGAAGTTTATTTCTTTTGAAAATTCAAAAGAGGCATTAATGAGAAAAGGGAGAAGGAATGAAAATGGAATTACTAGATTTGTTTAAAACATACCAATGTGTCACGAGAGTAATAAATTGAAATGGGTGGGTAGAAGGAATTCATGAGATATATACAAGTCAAAAAAAGGTCATTCCCTTAGCAATAAATAAAGAGAAACCCATGCGCGAAGGAATTTATGATCACAAGAGATTTGCTGCATCAATGAGATCAAAATTCAAAATTAAAATAATGAGTTCAAGTTAGGAAAAGGTTGGTGCAGGTTGAAAGGACAAAATATATTTTGATGGTGCAAATTTCACCACATTTATAAATTTAAACCTCCCATTTGGAAGGAGTGAGACAATGTCCACATTCTCACTATTTGACCAATTGTTAATAGGGGGAAAAATATTTATATGCATTAGGTGCATTTTCGTGTCTCAAATTTCAATCAATAATTAATTAGAGTAGTGCTGTTTGGCTCATGGTAATTCTGAATCATCATACTTCAAATGGCAGATATAACTTTGAGTGGTTTTGGAGTGACAAATGAGTAGAAAAGAAATTTAATTTTTAAGAGAAATGTCTAGTTAATTTGATTCAAGTGTGACTACTCAATTGCTGCTCCGTTTAAATTTAATTTAGATATCTTAATTTAATTTGATATTTAAATATGATTTAATAGAGTGTAAGTTCCTTTAAAAAAATTAGAGTGTAAATTAACCATTCAAGTTTTTGTCTTTATCTATATGCATTAAAATTTATATGTAGAGAACATGCTATAGACTTATTATAAAAAAAAATGTATAATAAGTGTCAAAATGATTTGTACAAAAATTGATCCTGAGATTTTACTTATGCTAAAATGTGTGCTTATATGTCATTTGAGTTATAACTCTCAAGTGTGACATAATTAATTTAATTTAATTTGAATTAAATTATCTAAATTTAATTTGATTCAAGTGTGACCAAGTTTGATTTATTTAATTGTTACTTCATTAAATTTCAATTTAAATGTACCTTCAAAAAAAAATTGAATGTAATTTAACTTAATTGTTAAATGTGACTTCATAAAGTATAAAGTAAACTTAAATGAGGGTAGTCTAGAGGAAAAAGTAATGGTTTGTTTACTACTAATATATTTAGGTTAAGTGTTCAACCCTTTATTTGCTCATTTTTTACTATTTGTTCACCATTTTGCCACCCCACCTACAAATAAAATATTTATTTTCGTGTTTGGTATTTAAATTTTCAATATATATTTAACACACGCTTCTTATTATAATAATTCTTATTTTTCTAATTTATAATTAAAATTTTAATTCATCTACCCCACCTACAAACAAAATATTTATTTTCGTGTTTGGTATTTAAATTTTCAATATATGTTTAACACACGCTTCTTATCATAATAATTCTTATTTTTCTAATTTATAATTAAAATTTTAATTCATCTAATTTAACAATCTTTATACACACAAAATTTCACAAAATATTCACAATTTTTTTATGCATTTCACAACTTAATTATTCTTGAATGCACTTATTAGCGTAATGAATTTATATGTAGAACTAGTTTTCAAATATAATAAATATTACTTATTTAATTGTTACTTAATTTAATTTTAATTTGAATGTTTTAATTTCATTTGATTTCAAATATAACAAATTGTAGCTTAAAAAAAACAAGTTAAAAGAAATTCACAACTAATTATTCTTGAATGCACTTATTAGCGTAATGAAAATTTATAAATGTAGAACTAGTTTTCCAAATTATAATAAATATTAACTTATTAATTGTTGACTTAAATTTAATTTTAATTTTGAACTGTTTTTTTTATGCATTTCACAACTTAATTATTCTTGAATGCACTTATTAGCGTAATGAATTTATATGTAGAACTAGTTTTCAAATATAATAAATATTACTTATTTAATTGTTACTTAATTTAATTTTAATTTGAATGTTTTAATTTCATTTGATTTCAAATATAACAAATTGTAGCTTAAAAAAAACAAGTTAAAAGAAAATTAAGTGGTATATGATTATTTATGTCTCATAAATTACTTAGACACTTGAAAGTATATGATTTGTTAATTGATGAGGTAAAACCAAAATAAATGTCCTGTATGTGCATTGATAATCTCATTTATTTAATGATTTGTCTAGAGTTATTAAATGACAAAAGAGAAATATTAATTCAAATTTTAAAACCCTCTCTTCATGTCAAACTTACCAATTTTAAGTTAGGATGAAAGTAACATTTGACATACTAAATCTGGATAAAAGTGTCATTTTAAGTGCTATGATCCTGGATCACCATGAGCCAAAAACCTTTTCCCACTTAATTATTCCCTTATTCCGTTAAATTTATCAATTTTTGATTTTTCACAAGAGTTGATAAAATAATTAAATTATCACTATTTTTTTTAAAAAAAAAGGATAATTGACAAATTTACACTCCTATAATTAATGCTCGTTTAATTGAAATAAAGTTTAGTACAAATATCTTAATAAGAGTAAAATTAATGGAAAAATTATATTTTTATCCCTATGTTTTGGCATAATTAAAAATTATCCTTGCATTTTCAAAATTACTATTTTATCCTTGTAGTTTGTCTCTGTTAAAGGAAATTATCCTTCCATTGATTATTTGCTGTTTAAGCAGTTTAGTGCTAATGAAATCATAGTACTAACCCGATATACATATGAATTAAAAGAGAAAAAAAAATTGTATTTTTGTCTCTATATTTTGAAATAATTAATTATTTTATTTTTGTATTTTAAAAATTACACTATTTTATTTATGTAGTTTGGATCTATTAACAACTTAAATCTCAAATAATGGAATAGAATTTTAGCCATTCAATGGATTAATATTTAAGAAAATTGCCGACATACTTGAACAAACTCCTTAATTAATCATTTCCCTTACAATTAATCAAATATGATATTTTAGGGCCGAGCTTGTGAATAAAAACTTACTTTTACAAGATATGTGAGACATTTTTTTCATATACTATTTTAAATTTTAGTCCTTGCATAAAAATAATATTCTCATATGCTTGTAATTGATTCATTAATAAAAAAAAGATATATTGTAATCTAATTGATTATGAATTAATTAACAAAATTGAATTTCTAATCATGGAAAAAAAAAAAAAAAAAGAGGAAGGTACCAATATATTATGAGCATGAAAGTGCGGTTCAAGAAGAATAGTTAAAGGATGATGGAGATGCATATCAAAGATTGTTTGGACTATTGAGTACATAAAATTGTTTGAAATTACATTTAATTATATATTTGCTTTATATTTTTTAGATATTGAGGAGGAGGATGATGTTGATCCAATAGAATTAGAAGGATGAGATGATATTGATGATCTCGATGATGAAAATTGATTGAATAATCCATAAATATCTTGACTAAAGTTATTGTAACTCACATGAAGATATTTAATTATATATTTGTTTCTAATTTATGTTTGCGGATGTTTAACTATAGTTTTTCTAATTTATGTTTGGATACTAATCTTTTACTCTTTTTTTAAAATTTTTTTAAAGGAACTTACATTTTTTATTTAAAAATTTAGAATGGTGTTATTTTTAGAGCGTAATTTGTTAGTGATAGAGGAAATAATATTTTATAATATTAAATTGATGTAATTACCCTTATAGAAAAACAATACAATATATGTTTCTTAGTCATATATTAGCACGATGCGCGAATTATATAATTTTTTTTATTTAAATTGAATGTAACTTTAAAAAAATTATATTTCTTTCTATTTTGTGTTAATTTAAATAATTTATATGTTTCCACGTAAGCATTTATGCCTTAAAAATTATATATTTATAAAGATAAATATGCTGTCAATCTCTCTCTCTCTCAATTTTCATTTTGTCTCAGATTTTTCCCTTTCTCTTTCGTTAGCCAAGTAATCT
Organism: Jatropha curcas; assembly: GCF_014843425.1. Next base: position 700,699 of record NW_023591619.1, on the reverse strand, counting down.
GCATTGTATAAGAAATAAGCATCCAAAATCTAGAAACAACCTTGACTAGATTTTTTTATAAGGGAAAGAAAATTAGGTTAGGGGATTTGACCTTACTTGCAACCTTCCCTTTGACTCAAGACATGCTTCTGTACTTACTTGCCGGCTTACAACTCGGGATGAAATTAAAAATAAAAAAGTTTCTTAAAATTGGACAAAATATCAAATCATTAAGTCACGATTGGATCAAATTGATTTAATCCAAACATATTTTGAATTTTTTTTTTTGTATAATCACTCTCTCAGAAATTTAATAATTTATGACTTTCTTTATTTCATTTTAGATGATACTTTTAAAAAATTAAAGTAATTTTAATTATTTTATTTCAATTTTACTTTTTTCTAGATATTTGCATTAAATTTTGTACCAATCAAAATAGCATTGATTAAAAGGTAATTTAGTCAATTGCCTCAATTTTTTTTTCTACAATTGAGGTGATTAAATCATTTTCTTAATTCTTGTGAAAAGTCAAAAATTATCAAATTGAACGGAATGGAGTGAGTAGTTAATATGAAATCTCTATTATACTCATATTTAAAGTTACTCATTAAAAAATAATTTTCTCATTCTTATCAATTACTTTTTATTTTTCAATGTAATTATTTATTGACCACCACTTTCAAAATTGAAAACATGTGTCATACACTTTCTCCATTCCATATATAAGCTTAGTTTGACTTTCACATGGATTAAGAAAAACTAATTAATATAGTTAAACTATGCTTTTATTTAGTTTTTTTTTCCTAAAAAATCTTTTATTAATATTAAAGGCTCAATCACCAAAAAAAGCCTGAACTTTTAATTTTATCAATCAATACCTTGTACTTATTTTTATTGTCAACTCTGACCTTCACTAGAGTCTAATTAGATGTGGTCGAGTAATGTAGCTCATGGGATGAAGAAACCTGCTTACTGGACCTTGAGATTGCTAACGGTACGAGTTGCTTACTGAGCGTCCACTAAGTGTCTGTTAATTATCGCAAATTCTTTCGAGCTTACAATGAAATGGAAAGGCGATTGTCTTAACAACACAATTCTACAACTTAAATTCTAAAAGCAAGAATAAATGGTCAATGAATGACTACATAGATGAGAACTAGTATGTTGTGAGGTCAATTAATCGCAAAATAAGAAATAAACTGATAAACTCTGAATGGACTCTATAATTGACAAAGTTAAAAGTATTGGCTAAATTTGCCAAAAGCATAAAAGTTCAAGCTCTTTTGGTGATTTAGCCAATATTAAATGATGTACATAAAATTGATAATATAGATATGTGTGTGTATCTATTATAGAAATAAGGAATCAAATCCATCAAAACAAAATAGTTTATAGACAGAGGAACTTCCTTTATAATATTGAGCTATTCAACATCATTGGTAAGAGCTTGTTTAGAAAGGTGATGAGCTACATTATTGCACTATGTATACCATGCAAACAGCTAAAGGAAGAGAAAGATTCAGCTAGCATTTTAAGGTTAATGACTCGATTTTCAAACTTTGAGGAGGGGATATTAGTACTATTCATACACTGAACCAGAGAGAGGTAATCAATCTCGAGAATTATAGAATTGAACCTCAACTCTACTACTCCTTGTGCTACAAAGAAAGTAGCTTCAACTTCGGGTTCCTCTAGTAAGAGAGCATTATGTATCCTCTTCAGTCTTGAGGCCATGACTTTACCACTTGAGTTTCGACTAACTATACAAAATTCCATACTCCCGTACGCCTGAACTGTAGCATCTGAGTTTACTTTAACAATATCCGATGGAGGTGGAGACTAAGCTTTGGTGGAGTTTCAAGTGAGAAGCTTATCTCTAGGACTCTCAGGTCCATGAAAATCATGGAGTAGACCCAATGCTTGTTGCACTATCTCAGGTACTGTAAGAGCCTTCTGCACTATCTACTCCCCTTCGCACCAAATTCTAACTCGTTGGAAGGAAAGCTTTACAAGCCCTGTAAGTGAATTGTTTCACTTTAGGTGGAAGCTTCTGTTTCTGAATTCTCTTCCAGAAAAAATGATTATCATTCCTCCAATTCACATCAATTATAGAAAACAGTCTTGGTTACTTTTTGACACCTTTTTCAACAGGGGAGATTTACAGAAAAACTAAATCAATCATCATCGTTAAACTATGGCTTTGGGTTATTTTCTTAAGCGGGAATATCTCATTTTTTCCTAAAAAGCAAATTCAGTTTTATTTCTAAATTTGATTTAAAATGAGGCTCAAATCTACCAATCATAAAAAAAATAAGACTCTTATGTGAGACTTTAATTATAATTAAAATATATATACGAATTTACCACCTTGTTACTTATTTTATGTAGTTGGGTCCTAATCATTCTTGTATCCCTTTTCAACTAGAGTCATGATTATTAGATTGTTGATCGGAGTAATGAGTAGGCCTCACTATGGGGAAAATGAATAATAGAAATTACAATGCTTAACATATGGGGTGGGCCCGTTGATCTTGGCCCTACACACCATCGGTCACAACGAGTTGCTTACCTGAGCGTGTGCATTTTCTGCCCTTATGTCATATGCATCATATGCATGATATTCGGGGTAAGGGGTTTTCAACACTTATTCCTGAAAACAAAACAACAACACACAAAAAACAGCAAACTAGCGGTGTCCGCATTTATTCAACAAAATGGTCACCCACTTCATCCAGGTTGTTTTCTTGTTAAGTCTATGTTATTCCAATGAACCTGGCAATTAAAATTTTTCATTTTTTCGGACGCCTTTATGAATAGAACAATGTTAAAATGGATGAAGGAAGATTTGGTATCCGTTTAACAAAACACTAGATATAATCATAGTAAAACGGCATAAAACTCCTTAAAGAGATGAATCTTCCTAAAAAAGGGTAAAGAAAATATAAGAGTAGAGATATCTGCAATGAATGACTTAACATTAGATGAGAAACTAGACAATGAAAAATCAAATTCCTGAAGCTATGTGTGGAGAGGTCAAGGATTTAATCTGCGGCTAAAGTAAATACTAGATATAAACCTAAACCTGATAAATGCTTCCGCTGGAATGGACTCTATAAATTGACAAAGTTTAAAAGTATTGGCAAATTTTGCCAGAAAGCCAGGAAAGTATGTTTTACATGGTCGGCTCTATTTTAAATGGTGAATATTCAGTCAACCAAATATTAAAAATTGTCTACTCTGTTATATACAGAGTATAAAATCAAACCTGGAATTAATATCATTGATATGTTGTGTGTATCTAAAGAAAAACTAATTAATATAGTTAAACTATGCTTTTATTTAGTTTTTTTTTCCTAAAAAATCTTTTATTAATATTAAAGGCTCAATCACCAAAAAAAGCCTGAACTTTTAATTTTATCAATCAATACCTTGTACTTATTTTTATTGTCAACTCTGACCTTCACTAGAGTCTAATTAGATGTGGTCGAGTAATGTAGCTCATGGGATGAAGAAACCTGCTTACTGGACCTTGAGATTGCTAACGGTACGAGTTGCTTACTGAGCGTCCACTAAGTGTCTGTTAATTATCGCAAATTCTTTCGAGCTTACAATGAAATGGAAAGGCGATTGTCTTAACAACACAATTCTACAACTTAAATTCTAAAAGCAAGAATAAATGGTCAATGAATGACTACATAGATGAGAACTAGTATGTTGTGAGGTCAATTAATCGCAAAATAAGAAATAAACTGATAAACTCTGAATGGACTCTATAATTGACAAAGTTAAAAGTATTGGCTAAATTTGCCAAAAGCATAAAAGTTCAAGCTCTTTTGGTGATTTAGCCAATATTAAATGATGTACATAAAATTGATAATATAGATATGTGTGTGTATCTATTATAGAAATAAGGAATCAAATCCATCAAAACAAAATAGTTTATAGACAGAGGAACTTCCTTTATAATATTGAGCTATTCAACATCATTGGTAAGAGCTTGTTTAGAAAGGTGATGAGCTACATTATTGCACTATGTATACCATGCAAACAGCTAAAGGAAGAGAAAGATTCAGCTAGCATTTTAAGGTTAATGACTCGATTTTCAAACTTTGAGGAGGGGATATTAGTACTATTCATACACTGAACCAGAGAGAGGTAATCAATCTCGAGAATTATAGAATTGAACCTCAACTCTACTACTCCTTGTGCTACAAAGAAAGTAGCTTCAACTTCGGGTTCCTCTAGTAAGAGAGCATTATGTATCCTCTTCAGTCTTGAGGCCATGACTTTACCACTTGAGTTTCGACTAACTATACAAAATTCCATACTCCCGTACGCCTGAACTGTAGCATCTGAGTTTACTTTAACAATATCCGATGGAGGTGGAGACTAAGCTTTGGTGGAGTTTCAAGTGAGAAGCTTATCTCTAGGACTCTCAGGTCCATGAAAATCATGGAGTAGACCCAATGCTTGTTGCACTATCTCAGGTACTGTAAGAGCCTTCTGCACTATCTACTCCCCTTCGCACCAAATTCTAACTCGTTGGAAGGAAAGCTTTACAAGCCCTGTAAGTGAATTGTTTCACTTTAGGTGGAAGCTTCTGTTTCTGAATTCTCTTCCAGAAAAAATGATTATCATTGCTCGTAGATGTTTCTCCTTTACACCATTCAAACCTATCGAGGGCAAAGATGATATATTGATTTCATCAGAAAAAATCTAGACTTGTTACTAGGCCAAATCAACACATTAGTCTCTCTTCTAGAGCTTAGCGGGATATTACAAATGGCCTCCACTTTAGATGGCATACAAATATTATTTAACAAATCAATTCTCCAATAATAGATTTATTAATCAACCTTAGATTAAGGGTAAAATAAAATGTCAATCAACCTTAGATAATTAATCTTGATTGACGGAAAAGGTTAATAATAGATTAATGAGCATATCTCATATTAAAGTAGAGGTATAATGGAAAAAATATATGTAATTTACATTTTTAATTAAAATAACTAATTTTAATTTTGGAGGAAGGGAGCATAATTTTTTTATTGTGTGTTAAAGTCAAATTATGATTATGCTCCCTCTATTTTGTTGGATTTGACAATTTTGCCTTTTTTTTATTTTATTTGGATGACACATTTAGAAAACCAAAGTACCATTAATTACTTTATTGCAATTTTACTATATTTCAGATATTTGCACAAAGCTTTGTTTCAACTATTAAAAAAAATTTATTTTAATTAAATAAATATTAATTAAAGAATAATTTACTCAATTATTGTTTTTACTCATAACCGATTTATTTATATAGACAAAGTTATTTAATTTGGACTATGGGCAAAATGCAAAATCTAAAATACTCTTGATTTGCTTTGTTTAGAGTACCTCCTTTTTAGAAAAATAAGAAAGTGGCGGACAAAGTTTAACTATTGCATTAAATATGATTGACTAATCAATTCATAGCTGTATTATTCTCACCGTTTCAAGCAAAATTGCATGCATTTACAAATTTTGCAAACATTTACTTAACAAAGATTGCTGCTTATTTTTTTATATACAGTTAGAAATAAGAAATACATGTAATAATAATATATGTGCAATACTTGACATAAAAACACCCACATTTGCACTATTTGAGAACATTTTTTTATTATCCAGAAAATGATTTGAAGCAACATCTTACAAAGACAACTAGTACACTTTTTAAACAAAAAGACCATATTTTTTGAACTACTAAATATCATTTATCCCTTAAAGCATATGAAACTAATACCACATGGCAAGTATGTTTGCAATAGGATATTGCACTATTTTTGCTGCTGTCCTTCACTGTTTCTATATTAACTTCGATTACCATTCATCTCATGTCAAATATGTTAGCAAAGACCATTCATCTCATTTGTAACTAGTGCACCATTCTTTGCAATATGTCAAACTCTATAAACTGATTTTTTTGAAATAGACAATGTGTGCACAACTTTCTCGATAGGTGCGAATCTAACACTCCTTCTTGCATTTCAGAAATAAGCATGCTTTTCACTAAATTTTTGGTTCCTTCTGTCGTGTTCTTTTTCTTTGCTCCCTTTTTTACACTCACGCTAGAAGCGGATTGTGTGAATTCAAGCTCGATACGATGATTGTTTATTTTCTTTTGCATTTAAATCGATTAAGTTTAAGGGACCAACAGTCAGAGTCAACACATCTACTAAAGTTATGGGCTAATCAGGAAGTTATAGATTCAAATCAAATGGATATAACATGTTTGCAGGCAGTTCACTAGACTTTTTACTGTAATTCGTATGCAATGATTGTTAGCTATTGAATTGAAGTTATTTATAAGTGGGTATTTGGAAGGAATTTGAAGAGACAATTGATGCTATCAAAATTTTAGCTCCAAAAAGGTTATGTAAAGTGTATATATTGTATTTTGTATCCTCACAGGCATGTTAGTTTAGTCTAGACTCTAACAGAATGCCAACTCACACAACTCTGTGATTGGTTCAGTTCTTACACATCTACTAAAACGTTGAGTGTGGCCTAATCAGCGAAGTGTATATGATTCAATATCAAATTGGATAACTAAACATGTTTTGCAGGCAGTTATTCTGACTAAGACTTTTGTTACTTGATATATCCGTCATGCAAATGTATTGTTAGCTATTGAATTGAGTAATTTATAAGTGGGTATTTGGAAGGTAAGTGTGTAGAATGGAAAGAGAGCAATTGATCAATTGGCTTATCATAGAGATTTTTAGCGGTCGCAAAAGTTTATTTGATAAAGGGTGTATCGTAATTTGATCATTTTTTGTATTCCCTGTCAACGACGGCCATGTTAGGCTTTTTAGTCTAGACTCTAACAGGAATTGCCAACTCACCAAACAACTCCCCTAACCTTTACTTCCAACATGTTGCCAACCTGTGATTGGTTCAGTTTCTTGTAACAAATAAATTACCTGCAACGGACATTGGAATATTATGGAATCACAACACGTCAAAAATTGAAGATTCGGGATATTGCTAATCAGCCTGCCCAAAAGCGGGCAAACTCTCTCCCTTGTAAACAGCATCACGTGTTGTTATCAAATTGTGTTTCGCCTTGATTCTGGCCTTCTTTTAAATCCCTTTAATCATGGTATCATGAGCCGTGGTAATTGTCATTCTGAGGATCTCCGACGCTTCTTTAATCCTTATCATGGTATCAGAGCCGTGGTAATTGTATTAATCGAAACCTTGTTTCGATTGCCTGAAATTGAGAAAAGTACATAAGTTAGAAAATTTACAATCGAGACGATGATGTCTCCAGAAGATCTGGCGAAGATCATTGCTGCGGTATTTTTTAATTTTTTATGTTCAAAAAAAATTTTTTTTAAACCGGTTTTCAAATTTTAAAATGTTAAAATTATGCGATTCGCCGGAAAACCGATCGGAACCGTCGGTTTTATAATTGGATTGGAACCGGAACCGGAACCGAAACCGGACGGTTTCAAACCGGAACCGGAACCGGACCTTTTCGGTTCGGTTCCGGTTCCAAAAAATCCAGAACCGGAACCGTGGCCAAGCCTACTGAGGATGATCCATATCATACTTATGGTTCGGAGGCGCCTGGATTCAGCCTTGTGAGTGTACCTTTGAGAGGACCAAATTATCTCTCTTGGAGCAGATCAGTTCAGATTGCTTTAAGAGCAAAGAATAAGCTGGGTTTTGTTGATGGGAAGATTAAAGCACCTGAATCTGGGTCGGCCGATTATGATAAATGGTTGACTGTAGATAGTATGGTGGTTTCATGGTTGCTAAACGCCATGGCCAAAGATATATCTGATGCGTTTGTTTTCTGCAAAAACGCAAAAGCTTTATGGGATGAGTTAAAGCAACGATATGGTGAGAGTAATGGACCGATGATCTATCAAATTGAAAGGGAGATCGCCAGTTACAAGCAAGGAGATGATACTGTACAAGAGTATTATACAAAGCTTAAGAAGAAGTGGGATGAGCTTTTATGTTTAGCACCTTTACCAGTATGTTGTGAGGTTGGTACAACTATCACTGATTATGATACAAGAGTATTATACAAAGCTTAAGAAGAAGTGGGATGAGCTTTTATGTTTAGCACCTTTACCAGTATGTTGTGAGGTTGGTACAGCTATCACTGATTATGGTAACAATCGTAGGCTTATGCAATTTTTGATGGGTTTAGGGGATGAATATGATAACGTGAAGAATCAAGTGTTGCTGCAAGATCCTTTTCCATCGATTAACAAAGCCTATTCCATGGTGATGAGTGTAGAGAAACAAAGGGAAGTACAGACCAGCAATATCACATCCACTGAAACGGCAGCGGTTATGATGGCTAGAAGGGGTAGCAGTAGTTATTCCGAAAATAGAAATAAAATTAAGAACAGTGGCAGAAATTCATCATACACTAGAAAAGAGGATAGGAAGAAGGAGTATTGCACCAACTGCAAAATAGGAGGGCACAACATTGATGATTGCTTCTCTATTCATGGATATCTTGACTGGTTTATTGAGTTACAAAAGAGTAGGGGGGTGGACGTGCGCAAGTATTATGCTGCTAATAATGTTTCACAGATTGCAGAAGCAGAGTCTCCACTACAACAACATAGTCAGAATCAAAAAGGAAATGATGTACCCAATGCTAATAACAAATCAGAAAGGAAAAAATGTTAATTGTTTTATCCGGCACATGATGCATGGAATAAGCAGATAGTCTCTAGATCTATTTACAGAGGCAAAGAGTTGTCCACAAAGTTGTCGCACTATCTAAGGTCGCAAGGACAGGTGGCTTTTGCTCGATCAACGATGAATGGGATATAGTCAAAATATGTGAATTCGGCAGGATTACATCGTTCAAGTTCCAAGGGTGGCTTTGCTGAGCAAGATGATAGGAATATCAGAAATGTGAACTTCGCAGGTACGTTACTTAATTCTGTTATTTTTGGCATTGATTTTAATTGCAAGGATAATTGGATAATTGATTCTGGAGCAACTGATCACATCACACCTAAGCTGTCCTTTTATGATTAAGCAATTGAGCTAAAACCACCTAAAACCATTCGGTTACCTGACAATTCTACCAGATCAGTGACACATATAGGGAATATAAAATTAAATGATCGAATAACTTTGTACAATGTCTTATATGTTCCTTCATTTAATTGCAATCTCATGTCCGTCAGTTTGGTCACTAGAACTTGCCGTTTGTCGGTCCACTCATTTCCTGAACATTGTGTATTCCAGGATTTACTGACTAAGAAGGTGTTGGGAGAAGGAAGGGTTATTGAAGACCTTTATTTTTTGACAAGTGATTCTTTTAATAAACTAAACGCAGTAGTTGTTTTTCTGCTGCTAGTTGTAATAATCACGATAGGCATTTAACAATGCTGTGGCATGCTCGTTTGGGGCATATAGCACATAAAAGATTGAAACATGTTCCTGGAATTTTTCAATATGATTATGCTGATTTGATGTGTCCAATTTGTCCCATTGCAAAACAAACTCGTTTGCCGTTTCCAACTAGCACAATCACTACTGTGGATATTTTTTATCTCATTCATGTGGATTTATGGGGCCCTTATCAGTTAAAATCTGTCACTAATGTTGTATATATGTTGACGATTGTTGATGATTTTGACGATTGTTGATGATTTCAGTCGGTTTGCTGGACATATATGTTTGAAAAGGTAAGGATCAGGTATTGACACTTAAAGTCTTATTTTCAATATGTGTTCACGCATTATGGCAAGACTATCAAAATAATACGATCGATAATGGCAATGAGTGCATAATTTTGCTGCTATATTCATTTTTCAAGAAAAGGGCACTATTACATCAACGGGTCTGTGTTCACACTCCGCAGCAAAGACGGAGTTGTTGAATTGAAAGCAATCGCACTCTTTTGAATATGCCAGAGGCTTTAATTACTTTATGCAATCTAATCTTCCAATCTTCCCTTTTGGTCTGAAATTATTGTTTGACTGCTACTCATATTGCTAATAATAGGTTACCCTCCGAAAATCTTAATTGGCAAACACCCTATGAAAGATTACATGGCAAATCTGTTGATTATAGTTATTTTCGAACTGTGGGTTGTTTGTGTTTTGCTACCAATACTTTACCACACAAGCGAAAGTTTGATCCTCGGGCTTCTCCTTGTGTTTTACTTGGTTATGCTCAGTAGCAAAAAGCATATAAACTTTATAATTTGCACACCAAAGCTCTTTTCAGTTCTCGGGATGTGGTTTTCTTTGAAGATGTGTTTCCATTTCATCATTCTAAACCTGCCAGTATCACAGATTTTGTTTTGCCTTTGTTTTGCCCTTAAATGTATTACAGATCAAGGATGTCCCTATTTCCCTTTCCCTCTACTGCTCCTTTACCGATCGCTGACATAATATCACTGCCTCCTGATTTGATTGAACATCCAGAAAGTGGTCCGCCTGATATCATTCAGCAGCCACATTTGACGGTTGAGGTTGGTTCTGGTAGTGATTCAATGGCTGAGGTTGGTTCCGGTGACGGTTTGGCAATTGTACCTATTGTTTCTGAACCAGTATTACGGAGAAGTACTCAGTCTCGCAATCCACCTCCATGGTTAACCGATTTTGTCACTGATTCAACCAACAGTTCTCATATCCATTTTTCTACCTCTCATTTGTCTTTTGTTGCTCAAATATCCAAGATTATTGAACCTTGTAATTACCTTGTATTAATAATCAAAGCTAAAAAATGACATAATGGTAACTTCCATGCATAAGGAACTCACGCATTAGAACAAAATAATACTTGGGTGCTCACTGATTTACCTCCTAAAATGTCAGCTCCTATTGGTTTGTAAGTGGATTTACAGGGTGAAGTATAATGCCAGATGGCAACATCGAACGCTACAAGGCTCCGTCTTGTCGCCAAGGGTTTATCTAATTGCTCGGGTTTGGATTAACAACCCAGACCTTTTCTCCTATGGCTGGCTAAATTGGTTACTGTTCGGGTTTTCTTAACCGTTGCAGCTGCTTTCACATGGCCCGTGCATCAACTTGATATCAACAACGCCTATTTACATGGGTTTCTTGATGAAGACATTTATATGCAGGTGCCGCCCGGTTATGGGAAAGCTATGCCTGGACAAGTTTGTAAGTTGCAACGGTCCCTTTATGGGTTGAAGCAAGCTGGCTGCCAGTGGAACAAAGAATTGACTTCTAGTTTGCTCACACAGGTTCTAGTTTGCTCACACAGGGGTTTACTCAATCATCTTATGATCATTGTTTGTTTACTAAAGGTCAAGGTCCTACCTTTTTGGCTATCTTGGTTTATGTTGATGATTGTCTTATTACAGGTCCTTCGATTGACTTAATTACTGCTTTGAAAGAATCCTTACATACCAAGTTCACTATCAAAGATCTTGGTCCTGCAAAGTATTTTTTGGGTATTGAAATTGCTCGGTCCTCGGATGGTATGTTGTTAACGCAACATAAGTTTATTTCGGATATTGTGGCCGATACTGGTTTACAGGCTGCCACAGCCATTTCTAGTCCTTATGTTCAGGGGCTAAAACTTACAGCTGACATGGGCAATCCTCTTCCGGATCCTGACTGCTACCGCCGTCTTGTTGGTCGATTGTTATACCTGTCTCCTGTCTCTTACTCGACCCGATATAAGTTTTGCTGTTCAGCGATTAAGTCAGTTCATGCAAGTTCCACACCAACAGCATTTTAAAGCAGCCTTGGCTGTTGTAAAATATTTGAAAGGCACAAGTCTTAAGGGTTTATTTCTGTCTGCCACGAATGATTTCAAGCTTTGGGCATTCTCTGATGCCGATTGGGCAGCTTGTGCTGACACAAGGAGGTCCGTTAAGCTTGTGCTGACACAAGGAGGTCCGTTACCGGATTTTGTATTTTTTTGGGTCCTTCGTTGGTCTCTTGGAAATCGAAGAAGCAACCAACCGTCAGTCGTTCTTCTGCCGAATCTGAGTACAGGGCAATGGCATCCACTGTTTATGAGCTACAATGGTTATTTTCATTGCTTACTGATTTTCATATTCTTGTACCTACACCAATACCTTTGCACTGTGACAATAAAGCAGCCATGCACATTGCTGCTAACCCCGTTTTTCACGAAAGAACTAAACACATTGATATTGATTGTCACGTGGTGCGCAACAAGTTACAAACTGGGTTTATTAGTACTCCCTATCTCCCCAGTTCACTTCATTTAGCTGATTTGTCAACCAAAAGCCTTTTATCTAATCAGCCATTTCAGACTTTTGTTTGCAAGCTTGGATTGGTGATTTCCTCTCCAAATCCAGCTTGAGAGGGGGGGTGTAAAAGTGTATATAATTGTATTTGTATCCTCACAGGCATGTTAGTTTAAGTCTAGACTTAACAGAATGCCCACACACACAACTCTGTGATTGGTTCAGTTTCTTGTATACACACAACTCTGTGATTGGTTCAGTTCTTGTATAAATACTAACACAGATATATGAATAAACAGTATGAGATTCGGGAATGCTATCCCAAAACGGCATCTCCTGTAAACACTCTGTGTTCCATTGTTGCTGGCTTCTTTAATCCTTATCAGGTTATTTGCACATAATTTCTTTATTAAGTGTCCACATTTTTTAAATGAAAATTAAATTCATTTCCCACAAAAAATTTGCGCTAAAAATAGGAGTGGCAAATTTAAAATTTTGATTAAGAGGTAAAACTTGACATTAATTAGGGGAATGAGTAATTTTTTTGCTGTGATTCACCCTTTAATTATGGGTATAAGTCATTAATTGTGTTTATGAGAATAAATTGGCATAATATATTTGACTTTCAAAATAAACATTCAATTAATATAATATTAGGGGCAAAGTATGAAAGATTTGACTAAAAATTATAGTTTAACTAACTCCTTAATCTGTGTATAAAGTTAATTGTATTTATATAAATGAATTGGAAGGAGCAATTTTTATGAAAAATTGCCGGTTGGGTATTTATTTTTGAGATGATAAGGTCCACCGTCATTTATTCCTAAATCTGGTTTCTATGGCAACTGTGTTCAGACTTCAGTTATCTCTCTCTCTCTCTCTCTCTCTCTTTCTCCATATTTATATCCAATGCTCGCAACGCTGCGTTTGACTTTCCCGTTGTAATATACAAAATACACCATAATTTTTTCACACATGTGATGGTATCCAGCTGAGCTCAGAACTTTTACTGAAAGTGTTTAAATTAATAAATTTTTTTAAATTTCTTCATTTATCTGATAGTACTAAATAAATAATTTCTTTTTTTAGCCAGTAAAATTTTATTTTGATTTCTCAATTACTTGGCTGATTTGTTTTTTTATCTTGTTTTGAATTTTAATGTTTTTTGAGAGAAAATATTAATTAGTCCAATTCAAAAAACCAAGGTTAAATTATCTATTGCAAAAATGCCTAAATGTGTTATACCCAATTAGGTGCAAGAGAGGGATGAAAGTTGTAAATGGCCACTGCTATGCAAAACCTTAACGGGTTAGTCTCATTTAATGCCAATAGATATAGGGAAAGAAAAAGACAACGTTTTGGGCTCACCCGGAACTATGATATATATTCTCCCATTCATTTTTATAGGTTGTTTATGGTTTTTACACGATAATTAATGAAATAATTAAATAATTTAAAATGTAGTAAAATGTTTTTTAATTTTGATTAAATTTCGGTAAAATTCATTAATTAGGTTTAAGAAATAAACAATTTCTGCTTTTTTTTTTTGAAAAAATAAATAATTTCTATTGAAAATGACAATTTGCAATAATTTTTCGGTGGAATTCCGAAAATCTCTTTTATTTAGCTTGCAAGGAAATTTATTGCATTTCATCTCACTTAATTACTTTAATTTTACTGTTTCCGTGTCACATTTTAAAAAATAGTTTTTTTCCGAAATACTGGTCGCATTTATGATTTCAAGGAGTACTAAATTATTTTTTTCATGTTTATCTTTTATATATGACTAATAATTATTGCTCCAATTCTTCAAAAAATTTTCTCTCTTTATTTACTGCTGCCTATTTATGTTTCCAAAATCTCTCCATCACAAAATATGAGAATTGAAGAGTCTAAAATTTAATTTTATGTTTGGATATATTAAATTAAGAATAATATAATTAATTTACTCAAGAATTTATCATAAGCTAGATAAATTTAATGATTTTCTCAAGGGATATGAAATTCCAAATGTGACAATTATTATGGAACAAAGATAGTACTTCCTCTGTTCCATTTTAATAGCAACCTTTGCTCTTTTCACAATGATTAAGAAAAATGATTAATAGGATATAACTTGGATCGAAATATTCCAATCAAAATCGAAATTTCAAACCAAATGTTAATTTGAATGAAATTTTGGAATACGAAATTTAAAATGGAATGCAATTTTTAAAATATTGGTAAATAGAATATGAAATGGAAATAAAAAATTAAATTCCATATTTCAATTCATATATCAAAATTTTATTTTATTATTCTTTAGTTTGTAATTATATATTTTAAAATAAAATATTAAATTAAAGATTAGAATAAAAATTTTAAGATTTCATATTTTTAAGAAAACCTCTATTTAATTCTAAAAAAAAACCTCTAAATAAAATATTAAATTAAAGATTAGAATAAAAATTTTAAGATTTCATATTTTTAAGAAAACCTCTATTTAATTCTAAAACTACGTAGTGTAATCTAATACTTTAACCCTAACCCTAATTAGTAATTAATATATTTTCTATGTGCTTGAATACTCATATATACTTTATTGGGTTGAAAATTATGATTTTAAGTTGTGATGTCTTACTTTTTGTTAGATTATATGGTTTGAAATATTTTTCTGTGGATTTAACACTTTTTAATGAATATAATGACTACATATATTGATATATCCTAATATGAATGGTATTATCTTTTGTTGATTTTATAATACTATTATTATTAATTATAAGTTATTAATTATATAAATTGAATTATTAAATGTTAAGGATGAAGTATATATACTATCTATAAATACGTAGGATTAAATATTTTAATTTTTATTTATCTGTGATATTAATTTATTATTTTTAAAATTTAATTATGTCTTTTTAGTATGCATATATAAAAATATGATAATTATTCCTTATTAAATTTAAAATTTTACATCTTAAAAAGTGTCATAATATGTTATATTTGTATTTATAGTTAAGAAATTTGGAATTACTAAATGCCAAAATGCATTTCATTGGAATAGTACGAAATAAAATTTTAAATTTTTAGAATGGATGGAATGCAATTTCAAATTATAAATTATTTTGGAACGAAATTGGAATGAAGGTCATTCAATTCCATATTGTCTGAATCTCACCCCTAATTGGTTGGAATTTATTGATATTCTAAAAATACACGATGGAATGTCTAAATTGGGCTTCTAAAATGTAATTATAAAAATAAATTACACCTAATAAATATGGATAAATTTGAAAAAAAAAAATAATTTAGTTTCAAAATTCTAAATGAACACTTAAAGTAAAACAAAGTAAAATGTCTATTTGTTGTTACTAAAGTGGAACGGAGGGAGTATGAATTTTCTCTTCATTGAGTGTTCAATTCCTCCATGAATGTGCAATTACTTTTTGATTTAATTACTCTTTTTTCTCTCTATTTAGACATGTATAGATAACATTGAGCGTTCAAATTAAATTACTACCTTTGTTCCTAAATATTTATCACATTTGAGAAAGTATTATGTTCTAAAATACTTATTATATTTGTGGTTTCAACGAGTAATAATTTTTTTTATATTTACATTTGTATATGATCAATAATTATTGCTTCAATTTCTCAAAGATTTTGTATTTAAATATATTAAATTAATGATAATATAATCAACTTACTTAATAGGTTATCGTAATTTAGACAAATTTAATAGTTTTTAAAGGACGTGAAATTCCAAAAGTAACAAATATTCAAAAACGAAGATGATAACTAATTTTTCTTAATATGTTGGAAAATAGAAGCAAATCTATATTTTTTAGATGGAATGAATATTTTTATTTTCCCTATAATTAAAGATTTTAATTATTTTCTTATATACTAACACTTTAATGGGACGGAATATATCCTCTCAAATGAATTGCCTTCATCACTGCCCACTTCATCAGGAACCTCTTACACCGTTTTCAAGATCAAATCATTAATTTGGTCATCTTCTTCAACATTGTGAGTTAGTGAATTTCAATTCTTTAGCTAAGAAATAATAGAACGATTCACCGTTTAAATCCTACATTTCAATTGTGTAATATCCGATTTCCAATTATTCCAATTGTATAAAAATAATAGTATAACACTAGCATTGCGTTTGCCAATCAAAGTTTAACCTTTTAAGCTGAAGGTTGATTTTTACCATTAAAAACCTTTCAAAATTTATCAAAGAAATTGCACATCAAGGCATAACCTAGTGGTGAGTGCATTACAATCTGTTGAATTCTCCATCCCAATCCTCAAAAAAAAAAAAAAAAAAAAAAAAAAACAAAAAAAAAAAAAAAAAAAAAAAAGAAACCAAAGAAAATCAAAAATATTTCCATAAAAAAAAAAAAAAAAAAAAAAAAGAAACCAAAGAAAATCAATATTCCATCCTTTTTTTTAGAAAATTCTTGCCTATGTTAGGGATAAACACTTACTCCATACACATGAAAGTTATAGATTAACTAATGGCTAAATATATAAATTTATCTTTGAACTTTTATACTAAAAAACTGTGTGACACTCTTAATTTTTATTTTGACCCATTTAACAATTCAACTTATAAAATTGGACCTAAACACTTTAATTTACAATGGACCATCCTCGATGCTAGGATGAGACATGGAAAATAACAATGGAAGTGAGTGGTCGATGATGAATCATATCAGCTTTCAAAAAGTCAAAGAATGGTTGCAGGCTTATCAAGAGAAGGCCATTGAAGCAGTAGATAATATAGGTCAAATTAGGGAACAAAGGCAAAAGGATTTGGCAAAGTTGCTATATAAAAGAATCGACCAACATGAATATTTGAACACATTGGTGAAGGGGGTCGAAAAAGAAAAGTTTGGGTTTCCAAAGCAATTAGAAAATGAAAAGGGCTATCCACAAATAAAATCATTGTGGGAAGCTTGAAAATCCGTATCAATATGGTTTGTTTGCTACCAACAATATTTGGCAAGAAAACCACCCTTATTGGATTCGTCATCAAATGAGCGAATGTCACACTGGAGGCACTTATGAGAGCTGTGTCTATCCATATTTGACCTCTCTACACTCGGGGAGAGCATGAAAAATCATCTTGCTTTTCTTGAAAATTCAGGAAATTAGGAATTGCCCATACAGATCTAGATCGTACAAATTAGAAAGTTTTTGATAAATTAAAGAGGTATCTGACAAGACCATTGTTCATGACTCCATCTCAAAAAAAGGAGTCTCGAATCTTATACGTAGCAGTCAACCATAAATCATCAAAAGTGTGTTGGCTCATAAGCAGGATAGAAGTTAAAGGGCAGTATATTACCTATGTCAAGGATTACTTTTGGTTGAAGTTAAGAATATACAACCATAAATAAACTATGTATGTGTGTATACTACTCTTACACATATTGTTTTGACCGTTATAAATAACATAATAAGTGAATGAGTTGTAATGCTGTTAGAGTTTCTTTTGAAATATGTAATCCAAAAATCTGTAAAAGGTAAGCTTTAGTAGACTTTCTAGCCAACCACCCAATGGTTGATATTGATCCTTTAAAAATACTGATAGGCTCCATCCTAAATAAGTAGTGGCAACTTTGGTTTGATAGTTCTACAATAAAGGATTGAGCTGGAATATGGATCATCTTGATCTCTCTATTGGACATTATAACTAATATAGTGTTCATATTAGGGATCCTAAGCATAAATAATCAAGCTGAATATGAGGAACTAATAATTGGTATGGAGATCTTGATAAAGTTAGGGGCATAGGAAGTGCATGTTTGAGGATACTCTTTGTTGGTGATCAGGAAAATAAAGGATGTATACAAATGTGCCTTTAAGGCCTTAAGTCTGTACTATAAAAAAAATAAAGAATTTGCTAAGTGGTTTTCATCACCTCCTCATTGAATTCATGGAGCTAGCTGAAAATTTAGCCATAAAAACAACCTCATTTAGCACAATTATGGGTAGGAGATCGAGTTTTGTGATATTTTTATTGAATGTCACCTGGATTCAATTTTATATTCCCAAGGGACATTAGAACTGAGCAGTCATATCACCACTAATAGTTATTGCCTAACCTTTGACTTTTCAGATGACTTGAAAAGACCGATCATACAGTACCTTGAAAATCTATCGGTTGATGCAGAAGAAAAGATCCCATGAACGACCAATCATTATTAGCAGTATAACGACTAGTGGTATAAGAGGTACCTTGATGGGGAGTTATTGTTGCACATTGACTCAAAGGAAGAAGTACTGCTAATGGCTGAGGTGGCGATCATCAATGTTGAAAAGGCTTCTGACCAAGTACGTACGAGTACTAATGGCTGATGAAGATGGAAGAGGACTACCATAAATATGTCAAAAGGTGCAAAGCGTGTCAGAAGCATGGGTCAATCAAGAGTGCTCTAGTAATTAATTTGGAGTCGATGATAAAACCTTGGCCATTTAAGGTATAAACGACTGATGTCATTGGCAAACTTTATCTGCCATTCTCCAGACATCACTGCTTCATTTTGATAGAGGTCGATTACTTTACCCAATGGGTAGAGGTATTCCCATTGAAGATTGTGAATCAACAAGTGGTCATAAAATTTTTCAAAGAATACATTTTTCATCACCATATATTATCAGAATGATCTTTACAAGGGAAGAGGTACAAAATTTCACTAAGCAATATGGTATGGATGGTCACTTTGATGGCTAGTCATTAAATCAACCAAAAAATTGATCAAGGGATTGATTTAGAAAATGGTCGACCAGAACCCAAAAACTGGTAGGGAGGGATATCGTTAACTAAATATGACTCTCTCTAGGTCGAATGGAATAATATCTTGTAAGAGGATGAGTTGCGTAGCAGACAATAGGCTAAGTTGTATTGGTTATAATACGGTGATAAAAATTCAAAATATTTCCATGCATGTATCAAGGGTAAGCAGAAGTATAATCGTATAAACAATTTGAAGTCAGATTCGGGGATATGGGTGCGGGACAACCAAAATTAATGGATTAATCAAAGACTATTTTTCTCAACTTTTTTGAGAAATGATTTCTAGCCCAAGAAGTATTATAAGCAAGATAAGCAAGAAGGTATCTGATGTGGATAATGCAGCTCCTTTCTTTACTACGGAATTTCATACTGTTGTGTTCTATATGCATCCGGATAAGTCTTCTGGTCCAAGTGGATTAAATCCGACTTTTTTTTCAAAAATCTAGCTCATAATTGGAATGATGTTGCTGCTGGTTGTAATTCTTGGTTAAAATAAGGTACCTTCTCCACTCTCCCTTTGATACCTTTATAATCTTAATCCTTAAAGTTCAATCTAGAAAATATTAAAGATTATAGATCAATATCTTTATGCAATATTTTATATAAGATTGTTGTGAAGGTATTGGCTAATAGATTAAAAAGACTACTCCCCCAAATGATTTCTCCTAGTCAGCCAACTTTTGTACCTCATTGTTTAATAACATATAATATTTTTGTTGCATTTGACACTATTCATAGCATGAAATTATCTGTCTTGGGGTTCCACTAGGTCTATTGCTATGAAAATTGATATTAGTAAAGCCTATATGATAGGGTGGACTGGGTTTTTTTTGGAATAGATGATGTTGGGATTAGGCTTTTCTGCTCAATGGACTAAATAGGTAATGATGTGTGTTTCTTTTGTAAATTATTCCATTTTAGTCAATGGGGAGGAGGTGGGTCCTATTTCTCCTAAAAGGGGTCTTCGTCATGATTATCCCCTTTTCCCCTATCTTTTCATTATGTGTGCAGAGAGGATGTTTGCTTTGCTTTCTGATGCTCAGAGGAAGGGTTAGATTCACAGGCATAGGGTTGGTTTCTGATGTCATAAATTCTCACATTTGTTATTTGCAGATGATGTTATTTTATTTTTCAAGCTACTGAGATGGAGAGTTGGAAAATCAAAGATATTTTGCAGGATAAGAGCATGCGTTCGGCCAAACTATTAATTTTCAAAAGTCGAGCATATTTTTAGCCCAAATGTCTCTAGAGATAGAATTTTTGGGATTTTAAAGGTGAATCAACCTTTTAGGAGGGGGTAATTACCTAGGTTTTCCTTCTTTAACTGGAAGGAATAAGAAGTGAATTTTCGCAGTTCATAAAGACAGGTTTTGGCAAAAAATAAATGCAAGGCAAAACAGGCTACTTTCTAGAGTAGGTAAGAAGATTATGTTGAAGTCTGTGGCACAAACTTTACCTTCTTATTAAATGAGTGTGTTTCATTTTCCTTTTTCAATTTGTGATTCCCTTTAGAAAATCATGAATTCTTACTAGTGGAGGGATAAAGGGATAGGGTCTTTAAATGTATCCACTAGATGTCTTGGGCAAGATGTGTCAAAGTAAGAGTAAGGTGGTATGAAGTTTCGGGATCTTTTATGTTTTAAAATTATAATTCTTAGCAAGCAGGGGTGGCGTCTTCTTAACAACGCTCAAACTCTTGTTCATAGGTTACTTAAAGTAAAATATTTTCCTTTTGAGGATTACTTCAAAGCTGGCTTTCGTAATAATTCTAACTATAAATGGAAGAGTTTATTGTTTGCTAGGGATATTTTAAAGCATGGAATTTAGTGGAGGGTGGGAAATGGAGAGAGAATTGCAATGCAAAGTGATCTTAGGTCCCAAAACAAGATAAATTTATTGTTGAAGATGGCTTTATGTTTATAAACCCCAATATGGGAGTTAGGGATCTCATAAGCGATAATAGGAAAAAATGGGATGTGAGTAAGATCATTAAGCTTTTTAGTGTTAGAGATATTTGAGTTATTATGTCCGTTCCCCTTTCGATTTTCAATAGGGAGGACAAACTGATTTGGCATTTTGATTCCAAGGGAGTGTATAGGGTACAGTCTTGTTACTATCTTGCATTATGAGTTTTTGGTAAAGGGGGTTCGCCTAATGTTGATTCCTTTTGGAGTCTTGGGGTCCCCCTAAGGTCAGCGAGTTTATAGAGAGTTCTCAAAGGCATTCTTCATACAAGAACCAAGTTTTTCCCTAAACGGGTTCCTATTACCCTAACAAGAAGACATAGACCATTGTTTACTCTGTTATTATAATGCTAAGGCGATTTGGGAGTTAAGGGTTCTTTGGCCTACTAATAATCTTTTATCTTTTAAAGTTTTTCTATTGCAGCCTTTTGATTCACAAACTCTAGATGAAGCCGCTAAAATTACTGTGATTGCATGGAAACTTTGGGCTACCAAGAATGAGTTTATTTGGAATAATAAACTTTCACTGGCTAACAAAGTTTTGTTTGCTGCTTTGGAATGTTTGAAGGATTGGCATAAAGCTAACATAACTTCTCCTCACGTCAACATGCATGGACTACATGAAAGTACTACAGGTCAGCAAGCTTTGGTCTTGATTATGCCAAAGTGTACTTCTTCTTCTATCTATTGGCATCCCCATTTGAATCCAAATAGAGCTGGGCCTTTTTTGCTGTTTAGTGACCAGGTGGTTTTTTTGTGGCAGGGCCTTTGTGGACGCAGCCTTCTTCTCTAATCTCCAGTTGTTAGGCTTTAGGGTCATTTTGAGTCTGCTGAAAGTGACTTAATCTCTACATTATGGGGATTTTTTTAAGGAATGGGCTCTACCTGGTTAATGGAAACAATAGCTCTTTGAGAAGCCTTACTTAGGGCTGAGTCTATCTCACTTCTTTCGGGATGCATTTTTACCGATTCTCAACTTGTGGTTCATGCTCTCTGCTCCACCTTCAACGATGATTTTGACTTCGGTTAAGTTATTCAAGACTACAAAATTATCTTAGTTGATAGGCCAAATATTTTGGTTTCTTGGATTCATAAACAAGCAAATTTAGGAGCTCATGGCCTTGCAAGATGACAGTGATTTTTCGCAAGTATACGAAATCGTAACAAGTAATATAAAGTAAGTAGAGTATCGTCTCGTCAAGGATTATTTATCAAATACCAAAATTGTATTAACCTATTATTATTTAAATGGCAATAAGAGAGATTTATTGTAAGAAAAGTAAATTCTAAAAGAAAACAGAAATAAATCAAGCAACAATTTTCAGATGAAAAGAAATCAAGGATTTTAAAACTACAAGGAATTTTGATTTCACTTAACTCTATCCAATTTATTTTATTAGTTTGTTAATCAATTTTAATTGTTCAAGTAAGGGAAACAACCTTAAAATCACTAACAAGCTCTATATACTAAAGTAAGTAGAGTATCGTCTCGTCAAGAATTATTAATACAAATACAAAATTGGTAAGTTAACCTAGTTATTATTTAAATGGCAAGTACAAGAGATTTATTGTAAGAAAATTAAATTCTAAAGAAAACATGAAAAAATAAATTGCAAGCAACAATCTTTTCAGGATGAAAAGAAAATCGAAAGGATTTAAAACTGACAAGATAGTGTTTTGATTTCACTAACTCTATCCAAGTTTATTTTATTAGTTTGTTTATTGACCAATTTTTAATTTTCAAGATGTAGGGAAACACACCTTAAAATCACGCAACTAAGACTCTCCCGATGTATTGTTAGCTATTCTATAGTCCGGTCTAATTACCTAATCTTGCAAATAGTGCAATTCAACATGAATTAAATCACTTAAGTGTTTGTGTTTATTCTGTGAAATTCATGTAACCTAAGGTCATTTAAACTCATAAAAACCCACCATGAGTCAAAGCCCATATAGCTTTCCAGCATCAGTTATTATTCCTCATAGCTAGATTTATTCAGACGCATCATTCAGGGATCAAACAATCCTTCTCTGCCGATAGTGATTAAGTGAGAATAACATCAATCCAGGGCAGAACTCTGCCTAGAAGCATAAGTGCAATAATAAAATTATACTTCTGAAAAAAGAAAAACAAGTCTAATATTACTAGTGATGAATTGGGAAAAGAATTTAAGCTAACATCAGAATCCCTGAAGTATGTAGGATTTTAGTTCGACATGTAGTAGTTTAAGGTAGAAACTCAATAATACTGTGAATCAAAACTTCATAATCAAGTATGAATAATGAGAAAAGAAAAAATAAGATTAAAAAGAGGTTTAGAAATAAGGAACTCAGACAACAGATATCGTGATGGCTTCCTTGAATCTTGGCGCAAATGCTTTGGATGCTTGGAAGTTTTGAGAGAGAGGAGAACCTAGGTAGAGAAAATATAGAACCAGAAGATGGCCTATACAATCAAATTGTTTCCTTCTCTTTATAATAGACCCTCAGACTGGAAGAAAATTTCTAACTCCGTTAAGAAAATCAGAATCTCCTATTGAGGTACGGAAGATCTCTTTGGAGAATCACAAATTGTTAGGCTTGGATTCTTTACTTATTAAGACTCTTCCAGTCGTTCCTAAATAGGGCTTAGATCCTTGTGATTTTGCCACGTTTTAGGTCAAAAATACTCTTAGGTGGGCCCAATGTAAGTTATAGAGACTGGTCTTGCGTTTTTAAGTTCAGTATCAGCAGTGTTTAACAGGTTCGTAAAGCACGGCGTGTCCATAGCACGGCCTTGGGCCGTAAGGGCCTATACGGTCTGAGTTCTAGTGAATGAGATCCAGAAGGCCGTGTGTCATATGACAGCGTTATGCCAAGAGAAGTACTGGTGGTCATAGGCAGGGCAATGCGCGCATAATGCAGGCCACCTTGGGCAAGGCGGTGTTAGGCTCTGAAACTTGTCAAGAAGTAAAGATGCGCATCAGCAGGCGAGCTATAGGCAAGCACAGGCCCCTGAGGAGTCTCGTTTTTAAAGGACGGGTCGTGCCAGAATAGCAGCGGGATAGGAGCCCGCTGGCTAGAAAGTCTGAGTCTAGAGATTTCCGCTTAAAGTTTAGCACGGACAGTGCTAAATGCTGGCATCGAGGGCTGGGCGCTGTTAGAGCCTGAGTGTTTTGTTTTTATAATGCCTGCTTATTCTGGTCCAAAACCTGCTGCCGAATTTCTTAAGAGATCAAGTGGATTTATGAATTAAGTAAGCTTGAACGCAAAATAATTATTAATAAAACGAAGTAAAAATTAGTTAAAGTGAATAAAAAATTACTAACGATTTCCAAAATAAAGAACCTATATTAGTAAAATACTGGTAGACAATCACACCGTATCAAACTAAGCTTTGAACAAAAATTATAATTAAAACGAAGTAAAAATTAGTTAAAGTGATAAAAATTACTAAAATTCCAAATAAAAACTATATTAAAAATACTGTAACAATCACACCTATCACAACCTATAACAAGAGACTCATATAATCATGTTTCTTATTTTATATTGAAAGTTATCCCTAATTGCTTATATAACTTTTATTCCCAAAGTTAATGCATAAGTTATTTACCTTTCAACAAGAAAAATAAACAGCCCACTTTTCTTTTTTAAAAAATAATTTTTAATATTTTAACTTACAAATATTATTTAAGAATTTAAATTAAGAAAGAAAAATTATTCAAAAGTATAAAATAACTACAAAAAAATTATAGTATGTTATCTTTGATTTTAAAAAATAATTAAATTATTTAATTTAAAAAATTATTGAATTAGAAAAATATTTGATTATATTGAATATCTAGTTTGAAAATATTTATTATTATTTTAATTATATTTGATTTCAATCAAATATTTACTTATTTCTAAATTATATTTTATTTAAATCAAATATTTATTTATTTTGGATAAAAATTGAGCTTTTTATTTTCTTTCGATGTAAGTTCAGATGGTAAATTATACATACAAAAAAATTATTTTTGTGGTAAATCGTATATTGCTCTCAAATTCAAGAGACATGTTAAGCCTTATTCCTTCATTATTTGAAGTTTTGAATTGTATTAATTAATTTTACTTAATCCGCCTGAAAATAGAAATAAACTTATCTTTATAGGATGGAGGCAACATATAAATTCACACTCAACTACAAAAATAATAGTGGTACACAAAACCCTAACCTTTGCTTGGAAAAGAGAGAAAAGAAAATATTGGAGAAAGGAAAATAAAATAGGAAAATAATGAGAAATTGTCAACTTTGTTTCCATAGTTATTTTCCACTCTTGTCTTTCGATATAATGATAAATGAAAAATTTTTTTCCTTCGTTTGGAAAGGAAAAAATTTTAGAGAAAATAAAATGTTATTATTAAAAATTGATAATTATATCATCACTTAAATAATAGGGTAAGAAAGGATTTACAGTTTGTTAATTAATCTAAAGTTATTTAGGTGATTTAATAAATATGAATGAAATTCTCAATTTTTCTCCATTATATTCTTTCCAAATTGGAGAGATTCAAAATATATAGTCCTACCAGAAAATAATTATTTTCTTTCTTTCAAAAAAATATTGTCATCGGTAAAATAAGAAGAAAGTAAAAAGGGATAAGGGAAGTAGAAGAAGAAGAAGATAAGGCAATCTATGACTCAAATCTCACCAATATGCCGTCGGATATTATCTAACTAGCTTTCTTTATTTGATACATACTATTGAATTTTTCTACTATTTTAGAATTATGGAAAGATATCTAATACAGCTCAGATGGTTTGTAAGTAAAGACAACAATTTCTAAATAATGCATTAAAAAAGAATGAACTTACGATCATAATTTTAGAACTTCTCTCACTCATTTGTGATTTCAGTTACTCCTCAATACAAATTTTTAAATTTTGTATGTTTATTTATTTCAAAAAAATTATCTGAAATTTCCTTTTACGTTATCAAAATTAATGAGTGCTAAGATGACTAGTTTCATACTTTTTTTCTTTATAAATATGGTTGTTGATTCAATTTTTATGGATGGAACAAATATTCACCGATAATACTTGCCGTTTCAATAATTGACATAATTTAATTTTAACCTAATGGGTTAGGAATACCTGTGGTTAATTCCAAGTAAAAATTTAATTTTTTATTGGACAAATTAAATTTTTTTAATTTAATCTTAACCTAGTGGATTAAGGATATCTATAGTTAATTCCAAACAAAAATTTAATTTTTTTATGAATAGATTAAAATTTTCCTGATTATATAAATAAACTAAATTAATTTTGCTGATAAAATAAATAAATTAAAGTCATATCAAGAAATTTGTATTTATAAAATTTAATTTAATTTGGCACAATTTTTTTTTTCATTTTATATTTTGTATGTTTTGCTTTTGCATCTATATGCGCTTCACTGCTTCACCTGCGCTGCAAACGAATCTCTACATATATATTTTTTTCTTTATTAATTAAACTGGTGAAAATTTTTGTAGTCGAAAATATTTGAACTCAAAATTTTTTTTTTTTACTCTTCACATGAGTAAAAATCAACTAAATCACATATGATTAGCTAACTGTGATTTAATTATGTTCACATATTCATATTTATAAAAATAATCACAATATTATCTAAATTTTTACTAAATTTTTCCTTTAGTTTTTTTTTAAAATATTCATAGTAATTTTCAATACAAAATTTTTAATTTCTTGTCTTTTAATTTATTTTCTTTTTTTTTATTGCCCGTCGTTTAAATTGGTTGCTTCGTTTATATTTTTTTTTTCTTTTTCTCTTTATTGGGAGGTTCAATAGGCCAAAAGATTAAAAGTTATACAACAAGTGTAATCCTCCCTTTTACTCATTAAATTGGTAAAAATTTTTATTATCTAGAGGTCTCAAGTCATATATCTCTCACTCCACACATAAGGGAGAAGATCAATCGAACCACTCATGATTGATATTTATTTATTTTCATTTAATTTTTAAAAAATTATTGTCATTTAATATGCTAATTTTTTCTAATTTTAATATTTTAGTAAGTATGGATTTCAATCTTATCCGTTAGCATAAACATAGCAAATGACTTTTTTTTGAAGGGAAACATAGCAAATGACTTGCGACATGAACTAAACATTAATTTTCCACTTTAATTTTAAAATATCTATTTTCTTACTTAAAATAAATTATTTATCATTAGATTTGAACATTAATATTCATAAATATAAAACATATTAATAGCAATAATAATTCCATATTCACCTTACCACATAGCTAATTATTTATCATCATAGCTCATGGGCACTCTATTAATAGGAGAAAATCACACATTAGTACATGAATTGAACACACATTATATTTTAAAATAATAATGATAATAACAAATATTGTTGAAAAAAAAAAGGATAGTAACATTACATATAATTCACTTGATTAAAATACAAAATACTATTGTCAATTAGGTGTGGTCTAGTCTTCTCACTAGTGTGCGGAGTGAGAGGCAATATATTTTAGTTATTTCAAATTCAAAAAACTCTATTTTTTATTTTGTTGGTAATAATAATTTATTAATTTGACAATGCCTTTTTTTTTTAAATAATGCTATTTAATTGTGATTATAATTTGTTATAATATATATATTTTGTACTTTGCTGATGAAAAAAATATTTAGTAAAAGTTTGGATAATAATGTGATATCTATATAAAATTAACAATGAAAATTAATTTTTAGTTTTTAGTTTTTAGTTTTTAATTCCTTTTGCAATGAAAATGAACGCATATTCAATTTTTTTTTTCAAGGTGTCCAAATGTTTTGAATTATTCAATTTTTCTTCTTCTGTGATGGTGAAGTTGGTGCTCCTTAAAATGCTATTATATCCCAAAGTGGCTATATTGCAGATTTTTTTTTTTTTTTTTTTTTTTTTTTTTTTGGCATGGACTAATATTTATGTTTATTCAATAAATGTGAACAAATGAATGATCGCTGCAAAAATCAATTAAAGACTAATAATTATTGAATTTAAGAAATTTAATACATTGGAACAATTACTTTAATTATGCATTGTTCATAATCAAAATTACTTCTTTCCATACTATATACTATCTTCATTTCATAATACTTGTTACATTTGAAAAAATAATTTATTGCAAAATACTTGTCACAATTATGGTTTCAAGGAGTAATAAATTTTTTTTTTCATGTTTATCCTTTGTATATGACCAGTAATTATTACTTCAATTTAATGGTTTTTTATTACTTCATTATGGTTTTTCTTAAAGAATTAGTATTATTTTTCATGTTTATCCTTTGTATATGACCAGTAATTATTACTTCAATTTAATGGTTTTCTTAAAGAATTAGTATTAAATTAAGGGTAATATAGTCAATTTACTCAATAATTTATTAATAGTTTTCTTAAGAAATGTGAAATTCCAAATGTGACAAGTACTTCCTCTGTCCCAAAATATTTTGGGTGATTGTCCAAAATATAAGCCATTTTGAGTATTTTAATGAGTAATAAATGATATTTTTATAATATTATCCTTGTTTAGATTAGTTACAAAAAATACTTTGACAAGTAACTATTGATTTTGATATAAGGGATAATTTAGTCAAATTACCATTGAGTTTGTTATAATCTAGGAGAATTAATTGATTCGTTAATTATTGTGCAATAACCTTAAATGACTTATATTTTGAGGCAGAGAGAGTATTATGAAACAAATGTAGTACTCCCTCCGTTCTTTTAATATAGAGAAAATTTTCTTGTTGGGCGTTCTATTTGTATGGAGAAATTTTCCTTATATGATAACTTTGAGACTAATGCCAAAGAAAAACTTGGAGTATTTCAAGAAAGTAGTAGACATTATTGTGGTGAACATTTAATGTTAAAAAATTGGTTGAACCGTGCATTAAGAAAATGTGAAATTCAAGCACATTATGCGCAAATATTAAACTTCACCAAGAAGTTTATTCTCAACATTTAAGTGTGCACATATAGTGAAACTTACTCACAACTCTAATAAATCTTGAACGGAGGAAAATTTCTCTCCAAACAACTGTGTTTAAATAAAAATAGTTGTCCCCATTTATATTTACTCTGATGAACTCCTTGAATGGCTAAAAGAGAGAGAATCAAAACTTAAACTCTAATTTTATTGCTTAAATATAAATAGTTGTGTGCATTTTTTACATTGTCAAATTCTATAAATTGTCTTAGTGGATATGGATAAATTGTTTGCAATTTTATGAATACTGCGAGCATTTGACTCACCCTTTTCAGTTTCAGAATACAATAACATACAAATTGTATTTTTCATATTTTGAGTGATGTTTTTCTTTTTGTTGTCCTTTTCAAACCTCTTTTATACGTAAATATAGTGTTGGTGTGGTTTCAAATTTTACAGAAGGTGGTTGTTTAGTGGATAGCAAGGAGATCAAGTCTAAGGGTTGATTATTGAGTATAGGCACATCTTCTAAAGTTGCAAGCAAGTCTCAAGGTACTATATTCAAATCAAAAGAAAGGACTCTGTCCATGGTATTTGTAGATTAAATTTTAGAGTAGTTAACTCATCCCTATTTAAATGAATTCAGCTCTGAAAATTTTGGCTCCAAACTTTATTTTAACTTTCACGCCAATTTTTTCAATCTAAATTTGATATTGAAATTTTAGTGCATAGTTGCAATTAAACAACCCACGTTTTTTTTATTATTGAAAGTCTAAATAAATAAAATGCTTTATTTAAGCAACAGAATCTCTCTCTCATCATTTATTATCTTTTATTGAAAATTGGGGGCCACTTTAATATCTTTTCAGTGGTAAATTAGAAAAAAATCCACAAAAAGACTACCTCGCTAATTCTAGAGAAATTTTGACTTTCTTTGTACAAATAGAATGGAGAGAGTATTTATTTGGAATAAAAATTGTACAAAATTAAACCACAAAGCAAACCATTATTTTTTCATGCACTATATAGCAAGATAATGTACATTGATTTTATCTTTAATTACTGTGATTAATTCTACATTTCGTTTACAAAATTCAAGCTGTCGTTACTCATTTGTGCTTTTGTTCTTCAAGTTGAGAGCACATTATTTATGCTTACAATAATTATTCCTTCAAATATCGCCATCTGTACCACAATATAATTTATTTAAGGTTTTTGTACGTGGATTAGATAACATTTGAAAACATTATTTATTACTCCTTAAAATATTTATAACGATTTATATTTTAGAACAAATCATAAAAGGACTTATATTTGAGGATGGAGAGAATAATAAATGCATTAAAAATTACTCCTTATAATTATGCTTCCAATTTTTGTTGGCTTCCTTATTATTGACATTGATATTAATAATTAATGTCTAGAGGGACAAAAATCATATACTATCAATTTCAATATTAAAAAACAACAATGTTGTATGCTATAATAAATTTTGCTCTGAACAATAAATTCTAGCTATTTGTATTTTACTATTCGGCAGTGTATATATATAAATATGTATGATTACTAAATTCAATCCTAGTAATATTAATTACTAGTAATGAATTTTCAATTTTAAATAATATATATCATCTCAAAGTTTTATCTGTAATTTCCTTCACAATTTTATGTTTTTGAGTAGATTCAAAATATAAACCTTATTGTTAAAGTATTTAATTTTGTGAAGTCTGCATGTTTTAAGAAAATTGCATACTTAAGCCTTCAAACTTTAAATGTAAGACCATTTCTTCCTTATATATACCACGGTTCGGTTTTAAATCCGAACCGAATTGATACCGAACCGATTAAAACCAGCACTTAACCGTGGTCAACGATTTTGATTCTAAAATTATAATCGAAACTGTGAACTTAAGGTTCAATTCCGGTTCTTCATTTTTTAAAATCGAAACTAGCGGTTCTGGTTTAAAATCGGCAGTTCCGATTTTAAACCGTGAAAACATGTTCTTAAAGAAACCCTCAACTTATTTTTTTGTTTTATTATGGTTTTTTAAAGTAATTTTTAAGAATTTTTATTAATTTGATTTAAGTTTTTTCAACAGTAATATTTATTCTTATTATTTATTCAAGCTATAAATTTTCAAAAAATATTTTAAAAAGTTTAAAGTATATTATTTAATTTCGGTTCGAAACCGAAAAAAAATCGAGACCGACGGTTTTGAAACCAAAATCGACGGTTCTCGAACCATGGTCATGCATATATATATATATATATATCTATTTCCTCAGCTTTTCACCTCTTAAGCTTAATTGGAATAATCCGCAATTAACCCGAATTTCAGTTGGTAAATATTAAATATCCATTTTTCATCAACAAATATTTTAAATTGTTGGAGATCATCTTAAACATAATGTGTGTGTATATATATATTAAATGCACCAGACTAATGTGGAGTGTGGAGGAGTGTATCTTTAAATATATTATGAAAAAGAAATTTAGAGCATGTTTGATTTAATAGTTGGATATAGCTAATAATCAATAGTATGTTTTGTCAAATTATAAAAAATTAATCAATCGTTGGTAAAAATATCAAAGTTCTATCAACTTTTACCAAATAATTTTATCTAGTTATTGATATAAAATAACATTTAGTTCATTTTGTATGTTTTTTTTTTTTTTTTTCCTTTGAAAATAGTTTTTTTTTTTTTTTTTTCAAAGTTCTATCACTTTTCCAAATACATTTTATCTAGTTATTTGATATAAAATACACATTAGTTCATTTTGTATGTTTTTTTTTTTTTTTCCCTTGAAAATAGTTTTTTTTTTTTTTTTGTTTTTTTTTTTTTTTTTAAAAGAGGAAAGCAAATAATGCATTAACCGTACGGGAAAAATTCTAACAAACAAGGCGGGATTGAATCCCAAATATAAAAACTATTATGATGGTAAGATGCTCCAGCGAGGGTATATATGATCATTTACGTTAGCTTGCCTTCTAATACAAACAATGTTAATATCTTTTCTATTATCTAAAATAGATTTACAATAAAAAATAAATAAACCTAAAGCTGAATTATCCACCGCTATCTAAGGGCAAAGAACAGCTTAAGAATCAATATAAATAAAGGCATTGCCAAGACAAAACTGTTGTGCATAGACAAGGCATTGCCTGAGTGCTGTCGCTTCCACAATGTGACAACTTCTTTATATGACTAAATTACTATTTATCTCGCATAATTACTTCAATTTGAATAATTCTCTATTCATTAATTTGTCACGCTGTTACTAAAATTAAAAGAGAAAAAAAAAAAGAAAGTAATAACATGTAGGCATGGCCACCGGTTCGGTTCTAACCGGAACCGAACCGAAACCGAACCGTACTGTAGACGAACTGGAACCGGACCGAAACCGGCCCGAACCGTACTGTAGACGAACTGGAACCGGACCGAAACAGGCGGTTCAAATTTTGATACTCGAACGACGGTTCAAAGGGCCGGTTAAGTTCAGTGTGGATGTTTAATATATATGAACGGAACCGGGCCCGGAACCGGCGTTTCTGGTCCGGTTTGAACCGGATTAAACAAAAAGATTATAGCTTAAATTTTTTTATAAAAAAAATTATATCATTGATTTGATTGTAGTTGATTTGATTTATGTGAAGAGAAGTAAAATTGGTATATGAGTTATAAAACAAAAATGTGAAATAAAATACACTTTTTGACTTAATTTACTATTAAAAAATGGTAGATGAATAGTTTTGATTTATATATAAAAAAATACTTTCAAGTAATACCAAAAAAAAGAGTGTAACGGTAGTTTTTTTGTAATATGACTAGGTTGTTTTTTTATTATTTTTTTGGTTAATAAATTATTATGTACCATTTAATCAATTTATTTAATTTATTTACTGTAATTTACTAAATTATATAAGGTACAATTTGGAAAACTAAAAATGGAGACACAGTGTATATAAATATGAATGAGTTTTGATGATTTTTTTTTATTTCACAAATCAATTAATATCCTAACTCTGTCTCTTATTCTAATCAAAATTCCGTCAAATTGTCATAGTTCATTATTTGTTCTTATTGCTTTATTTGTTCCCCTAATGTTGGAATTAATTCTTACTTGTTAGTGTTTTTTATTTTTTCCTCACGTCCCATTCCAAATTCCCCTTTCTCTAATCTCAAATTTTTCATTCATAAATTTACTCATTTCTATTTTTTAAATATTTTTCTTAGTATTTGGAAAATACATAATTGTCAATCTCATTCCATTAATTTTATATTCCATTTATATGTTTTTATATTGTAAATTAGCAAAATTTTGAAAATTTAATATATATAATAAGTTCTAAGGTTAGTTAATAGATGTTTTTCTTTAAAATTTATAATAATGTTCATTTAGTTAAAAAATTTAAAACATTTGAAATATATTAATTTATTCATGAATACGGAATCAAAATTTTATTATTTTTTTAAAAAATTTGCGTAATGCCGGAACCGAATTCGAAACCGTAATTGGGAAACCGTCGGTTCACCGGAACCGTGCTGAAACGGCCGGAATCCGGCAATCCAAGCGAACCGAGGTTCAGGTGGTCCGTTCAAAAATTTTGAATATATCTCGAACCGGCGGTTCATGTGAACGAAACCTGCAACCGGCGGTTCAGTGAACCGAAACCGGCGGTTCACTGAACCGGCCATGCCTAATAACATGGGCTTAAGAAAATTGATGAAAATAATTAACGTAATAAATAGAGATAAGAGCAAAATTGAAAAAAAATTAATTGATACTCCTCAATCTTTTCAAAATGACAGATAATTATGAACAAGAACTTCTAAGAAAGAACAAATAATAAATATAAAGGGAGTAAGTATCAATTGCATCCAACAGTTAAAAAATATAACCATAACATAAAAATAAGTATTTTATTAAAAAATATAACCATAACATATATATATATTGAAAATAAGCATTTCCTGTATTAGTTTACATTAGCTATACAACTAAATAATATCCTTCCAGAGGAAATTATAACAAATAAAATAATGACACCTGTCAATCCACAAATTAATATAAAAAATTATGGCAGAAGTAGCATTTTTCTTTATAAATCTCCCTTATACTTGAGTGGATTTATTAAATACCACATATACATGAAAACTAGCTCAACAATAAAACTTAATACCAAAAAAAAATAAATTATATTCACAAAGTTTGAATAGATGGTTACTTGAGATTAAAATTTAAAATTTAAAATCACTACGGATGATTTTGTTTAAATGTCATTTCGGTCTGAATATGGAATTAGGCGGGAAAAAGAAATTTATCATTTCGGTCTGAATATGGAATTAGGCGGGAAAAAGAAATTTATTTTAAATAAATATCCAGTCAAAGTTAAATAAATATAAATTGCATGCATTCTAGTTTAAAAAAATTTTAAAAATCACATTTCTTGCACAGCTATCCCCTTTTCCGGTTTTAGTCTCTAAAGTTGTTTTTCTTATCGCCATGTGCACATGCATAAGGAAAGGAAGATGTTGACTTCCTATTCTTTTGCGCTCAAAGCCAATCCCATGCAGACAGAAATTTTGACTTTTACGGTACATACAAGTAGCAAGTGTACATGCATGTATGACATCTACACGCCATGTCAATTAAAAAAAATTGTTTTCAAAATTACTGTTTTGTCCCGGTGAATGGTTGTAAATGCCCTTCGTTTGACCCAAAAAAAAGACAAAAACCATCTCTGAAAAGTGCTCCATGCATATACTACTTTTTTTTTTCAAAAAAATTATAAGTTTTTATTGGAAATATATAATTTGATGGGAAATTAATTTTGAAACAATTTAGAATATAATTTTTTTTCAACCAATTTACCTTAATTTTTGTTGTCGGGCAAAAATAAATTTGAATTTTCTATTTCAAATAAAAACATAGTAACTTAAAACATAAACTTTTTCTTCTTTTTCCTTTTCTTTTAGGATTTGATTTTCAAATATTTTTAACTAAATTAAAAATAGAAAATCCGACATTCTTTTATTTTTAATAAGCTTTCAGATAAATTAATCACAAACTCAAACTTTATGTCTTAAATTTGTCCTTAAATTAATTTTGGAACAAAATAAACATTTATTGATGATTTAATGATCATAGTGAAAGATCATAAGTTATTTAATGATGCATTTATGATAAAGTTGGGATGGCAAATCAAAAGCGAAAAGTCTTCTCTTTGGATCCAAGTCCTCTCCAGCAAGTATAAACTTTCGTCGGAGGTTAGCTCTTCTCCTATTTCTATTAATAATTCTTCTTTTATTTGGAAAGGAATTACAGGTGCTTGGGGGAACTTGGAGGAATGTTCGATATTTGCGGTGGGGGGTGGAAGGATAACAAAGTTTTGGCTGGATAGATGGGCCTTAGATTATATGCCTCTTATCAAAGTTACAATTAATGAAGTCCC
Source organism: Jatropha curcas (assembly GCF_014843425.1). The sequence goes on along the minus strand of NW_023591619.1, from coordinate 665,353 downwards.
TAGCCATATGATTCAAGAACCGATTGTAAACTATGTTGAGGAAAATGGAAGCTGGAGATGGCTCAAATTCAATTCTTTCTTACCAAACACTATTCTGGCTTACATTACGGGTATTCTTCCTCCCTCTTTGGATAGGGACAAAGATAATATTTACTGGAGGCATTCGAGCAATAACTTGTTTTCCATCAAATCGGCATATGGATGGCTTGCGAAGAGAGAGACCGCTAATCATGATAAGAAGTGGGATCTGGTTTGGAAGTGGCAGGGGCCCCAGAAGATACGAGTTTTCCTTTGGCTCACATTGCATCAGAAACTTCTCACTAATATGGGATGGAACATACGTCACTTAAGCTCATCGTCCTCTTGCCGTATCTGCATGGGCTCACATGAGAAGGTCCTTCGCGTATTGTGGGACTGCTGTTATGTTAAGCAAGTGTGGGTTGATCTGGATGTCCCAAACCTACACTTATTCTTCGACATAGCATTAATGTGTCAGATTGGTTGTGTATGAACCTTTCTTCTAATTATATTTACGATTCTACTGTAGCTTGGGCAACTATCTTTGGTATTAGTTGTTGGAAGATCTGGGACAAAAGAAATAGGTGGGTATTCAGAGAGGAGAACATAGCTATTATTAATCTTAAACTGAATATTTTGGCCATGGCAAAAGAAGCTGCAAATTCTCAGTCTTTGTTAACGGTCCTTGAACCAAAAACTCAACTTAAGAGTTTGCAATGGATTTCGTGGCTTCCCCCACCTCGTTCTCACATAAAGCTAAATACAGACGGGTCTGTGACTGGGAACATGGCATGCGGCGGTGGTCTTCTTAGAGACTACAACGGCAAATGGGTTCATGGTTTTTTTTTTTTCCAAGCTTGGGTTTTGTTCAGTTCCTAGTGCCGACTTTCTCTCAAAAGCTGCAGGAAACTTTCCTAATGGCACACACTTTCTTCAACAGCCTCTTCAAAGAGTTCTTCCATGGCTACTGCATGATAACTTGGGTGGAATGCATTCTAGAGTTTGTTTGTAATTTCTAGAGCTTTGGCTCTCCTTTTTTTACCAAAAAAAAAAATATATATTATTTCTTTATGAGTTTTAGAAAAATATACTATCCTTATTTTTTAATCAAATAATTCTTTTATGGGTTTTGAGTTACTTATTCAAAAATTAACCACTCAACAAGGACATTTTATTTTTATTCTAATAAAAAAAAGGAGACAACATGATGAAGATGGCTCTTTTCTCTTCTTTGTGTTCCTTCACAAAGTTTGTGTAGAGAAAGAAGTACGGATGTAAGCCAATTTGCATTTCACACTCCAAATATTGCAAAAATACTTAAATTAGCTCAAACTCAAATGGAAACTATTATTGCTTGTTAGATATATTTTTTTTAATCAAAATTGATCACTAAATAGTTTTTGTTGCAAACCATCTAAAAAGATATATACTATTATTGATTGATGAGATGGAATGCCCTTTTAACTATAATTACATCCATGCTTTTGGTGGTTAAATGCACTTGCAATGTGTTATGCATATTGCATAGGGTGGACCATCACTTTGATATATATCATCTTACCATCTCAAGTTTGAAATTACTCTTACATAGTTTAATTAGTAAATAGTGTTAATTATTCGAATTTAATTTAATCAAAGGAAATAAATTTAATTTAATGTGCAAAAATTAATCACAGCACTTAATTGAAAAAATGTATTACAAATGTTTGATGATCTTTTATAGTAGCCAATCAAAAGGAATGTGATTTTCATTTTTTTTTTTTTTTGGAAATTAAACCCTATCTTGATATAAAGAGCAATTATAATAATTCCATCCATTTTTAACTGTTGCTTGTTCATAATTAACTGTCATTTTAAGAAGACAGAGGAGTATTAATAATTTTTTATTAATTTTACTCTTATTTTTACTCAACACAATATTTATTGTCTATAATTTCCTAAAATTCATCTTATCACCTTCTTCTTTCTTTTCCTTAATTTAATGGAAAGATTTATGAAGAGAGAATTATTAACATTGAAATAATTAGGTGAGATAAAGAGTAATTTAGTTAAATTACGAAGTAAGTAGGTGATTTGATTACTTTCTTAATTATCATATAGAACCTAATTAAAGGTGAAATAAAAATGGATAGAAGGAATATATAATTCAAATCAAGGTACTTATAATTGAATAGTGAAATTATTAATTTCAATTATTATGAGACATGAGCCATCTTAAATAATCTATCAAATAAAAATTAATTCATGTTTTAATATGCAATATTAATTTAAACCACTATTATAATTCTAGATTTTCTTCTAAAAAAATTATTATTCTAGATTTATTAATAACTTTAATCAATTAGACATAAAATTTATTTCTTATTATTAGATTTCAGAAATTAATTAGTAACAAAATTAGAGTGCTCATCTTGAACACCAACAGAAATTTTGAAAATCTTTTTTTAATTATATATGAATATATAATTTCAAGGAATTAATTAAACAGTGTAAATAAACTTTCTTGTAATATATAGGATCAATCTAGCCCAAGCAATTTAGTAACATACATAAACATATGATTTTTTTTTTTTGAAAGAAACATATGATTTATTATTATTATTGTTATTGTTATTATTATCATTATTATAAAAATTAATATGTTTACGTATATGTTATAAAAACAATGAATTATTATTAATTATTATTCAAGTCCTAGATGGGCAAATGTAAAAATAATTTATTTGCTGTTGGAAAAAAGAAAATAATAATAAAAAAATTAAAGAAAGCAACCAACAAGTGTGTGTATATAAGAATTTTTGAAGATTGAAATACGTTATTAATGTAGATGTAGAGAGAAAAACAAAATTATAGCTAGAGAGAGTTTGGCAGCCGTCAACTCCCTCTATTCTCTAAACCAAAGAAATTAAACCAAAACCAAAACCAAAATCCCAAAAAAAAAAAAAAAAAAAAAAACCCTCTATTCTCTCGCCTTAAACCAAAGAAATTAAACAAAACCAAAACCAATAAATCCCAACAAAAAAAAAAAAAAAAAAAAAAAAAAAGTCTATCTCTATCTTCTATACTCTTCTCTTTCTCTTTCTCTCTTATTTGCTTATAGCGTACAATATAGCACCACCTTGGCATTTACACCTCTCACCAAATTTAAATTGCTATTGCACCTCTCAATTTACGCTCTGCAATAACTCCTTTGGCCTGTGCCAACATTTCCTTCCCTTCCCCCCATCTCTTCTTCCTTCTTCTTCTCTCTCTTCCCTCTTTCTTTCTTTCTTTTCTTTTCTCCAAAAAAAAAAAAAAAAAAAAAAAGTCTATCTCTATCTCTATCTTTCTCTTTCTCTTTCTCTCTCATTCTTATAGGTATAGCAATTGCATTTACACCTCTCCACCATTAAATGCTATTGCACCTCTCAATTACGCTCTGCAATAACTCCTGGCTGCCACATTTCCTTCCCTTCCCCATCTCTTTCTCCTTCTTCTTCTTCTTCTCCCTCTCTTTCTTTCTTTCTTTCTTCCTTTCTTTCTTTCTTTCTTCTTCCTCTTCCTTGTTTTTGATTTTTTTTTTCTGTTTTTTCAATTTCTCTCTCCTTTTTTGTATATCTAATTACCATAAAAGCTTCAGCTCTTGCCAAACAAGCCTCCAATCAGTCCCTCTGTATTTGGTTGATAAGGTAAACTTCATTTTCAGATCCACGAACCCTTCTCTGTTTGTGGGTTTCTCTTCTTCTTCTTCTTCTTCTTCTTCTTCTTTTAAAAGAAAAACTCTTTTTAACACTGGTCATTTCTTGTTTTCCAATTCTTTTGGATTTTGTACTGATTTTTTTTCTTAAACTTTTTGCTTTTGGTTTTCTAACTTGTTGTAGCAGATTATAGAGAGCCAAAGCAAGAAGGAAGACAGAAGGAAGAGACAGCGAAGCCAAAGTTGGATTCTTGGGGATCTTAGTTGGGCGTTACATATACAAGTAAAATAAAAATTGCATTTGGGAGTTGGGTTTTTATCTTTTTAGTGTCAAAAGGTCGTATGGAAAATTGTCAACCCTTATCTTTCTTTTATATATTTCTCTTACATTTGTACGTAAGAACAGGTTAGACCTAAAGAAAAAAGAAAGAAAGAAAGAAAGAGAAAGAGAAAGAGAAAGAGAAAGAGAGAGAGAGAGAGAGAGAGAGAGAGAGAGACAGACAGACCCATTTCAACGGCAAAGTCAGCTCTGTCAAAGAGAATCTATCAAAACCCTATACTCTCTCTAATCTAATCTTCTCTCTCTATATAAAGCAAACTTCCAAACCCAACACACCACTTTTTAGCACAGTAATAGAAGTGAGAGTTTGAGCTATTAAGCTATATAAACATATTATTAGGGTTCGTGGGTTTTGAAATATGCCTGCCGGTGTAATGATTCCGGCAAGAGACATGCCGTCGATGATTGGGACTAATGGGAATGCTGGTGGGTTCGGATCATCTTCAGGGCTTACCCTCGCTCAGGTCTGTGCTTGCTTAATTAATTAATAATATATGTTTGACTTGTATTAGTATATAATAATTTGAGGCTTTTGATCTAATTTTCCTGTTCATTGGTTTGTTTAATGTACTTTGAGTCATTTCAGAAATTCTTTATTAATTTATTTTTTTATTTTTTGTTTTCCCTTAAACAAAGTAGATCTTTTCGTCTTCTACTGCTATTTCTACTGCTTCTACTTCTACTGTTAAGAAGCTAAAAAGGTTTTTTATGTCGGCGATTAGGTCAGTAGTCAAGACTAATTTCCCATTTGAAGCAAAATCCTTATCGATTCTTGCAAAACGCGTCATGTTTTAAACTCTCTTCTCTTTTTCTGCACTATGCACAAAATGCACAGAAAAGAAAAAGAAATTGAAAAGAGAAACAGTCTCTGCAACAAAATAGCTTTTGTCTTCTACAAGATCTAATGGTTTTTTTTCTTTTCTTTTTTTTTATTTTAAAAAAAGTTTAAACTCTTATTTCCTACTTTAACACTTCATAGACAAAATCTTGAGTGTGTTATTATTTTTTCTTTGTGTTTTTTTTGAATTTCTGTTTTTATAGATTGAAAAACAATAAGCCTTCAAGAGTATACTTAAAGATCTGTAGAAATGTTCCAGCCAAATATGATGGAGAGTCAGCTTCATCACCACTTGAACATGACACAGAACACATCAGAAAGCGAATTAGCTCGACTTCGAGATGACGAATTCGACAGTACTAATACAAAATCCGGCAGCGACAACCATGAAGGTGGTGCTTCCGGCGACGATCAAGATCCTCGTCCTAATAAGAAGAAAAGATACCATCGCCATACTCAACACCAGATCCAAGAAATGGAAGCGTAATTAATTAAGCTTCATTTCAAACAATTAAATGGTTTTCTTTAGTTCTTTATGGTTATTAATTTTTTTTATATAAATGTTTAGTTTTTTCAAAGAGTGTCCACACCCAGATGACAAGCAAAGGAAGGAACTTAGCCGTGAATTAGGGTTAGAGCCATTGCAAGTCAAATTTTGGTTCCAAAACAAACGCACCCAAATGAAGGTATAACGTCTCTGCACAATCTTATAGATTGGACCTTACATATATAGACCATGTGACATAATTTACATCAATGGATTTGACGGTTACGATATGATCATTATTTCTTGCTCCTCTCTTTTGGGATTCTTTTTTCTTCATTTTTGTTTGGATTTGCATACCCATTTTTAGCTTCTTTTGGATGTTAAAACTCTTTTTTTTTTTTTTTTTTTTGGTCATGCAATATTGATCATTATTTTTGCTCCTCTCTTTTGGGATTCTTTTTTCCTTCATTTTTGTTCTGGATTTGCATACCCCATTTTAGCTTCTTCCTTCCGGCCACTGTTAAAAATCTCCTTTTTCTTTTTTTTTTTTTTTTTTGGTTTCATGCACGAGACACAGCATGAGCGACATTGCAAAACACGCAAACTTCCGAGCTGAGAATGAAAAGTCTGTTAGGGGCTGATAATGATATAGGAAGCTCTTAGTAACCTCCGAACATAATCATGTCTAATTGTGGAGGACCTATGCTTATTTGGTGAAATTCTTTTGATGAACATCATTTAGAGGCTTTGAAAAACGCCAAGACTGAAGAGAAGACGGTGATAAATCTCAAAAGTATTCAATATAATTTTTAGAATCCCACGCTCTTTTTTTTTTTTTTTTTTGGTCATGCACAGACACAGCATGAGCGACATGAAAACACGCAACTTCGAGCTGAGAATGAAAAGCTTAGGGCTGATAATATGAGATATAGGGAAGCTCTTAGTAATGCCTCATGTCCTAATTGTGGAGGACCTACTGCTATTGGTGAAATGTCTTTTGATGAACATCATTTGAGGCTTGAAAACGCCAGACTAAGAGAAGAGGTGATAAATTAAAGTATCAATATAATTTTAGAATCCATTGATTATGTAATTTCTTCCACATTATTTAACATTGAGATGTTTTGTCTATAGATTGATCGTATTTCAGCCATTGCTGCTAAATATGTTGGCAAGCCTGTAGTGAACTACCCTCTTTTATCAGCACCAATGCCTCCGCGGCCTCTTGAACTTGGCGTGGGTAATTTTGGAGGGGAAATGTATGGAGCCGGAGACTTACTTAGATCGATAGGCGCACCTAGTGAGGCTGATAAATCTATGATCATTGAGCTTGCAGTTGCAGCCATGGAAGAACTCATTAGAATGGCTCAAATGGGTGAACCATTATGGATGAGTAGTCTTGATGGAACAAATTGTGTAATAAATGAAGATGAATATATTAGAATATTCCCTAGAGGAATTGGACCGAAACCTACTGGTTTTAAATGTGAAGCTTCTAGAGAAACTGCTGTTGTTATCATGAATCACATTAACCTGGTTGAGTATCTAATGGATGTGGTAAGGTTTAATTCTTCAATTCGCAAATAAGCTGTTTTTAGCTTCTTGGATTTGGATTAGGTAAAATTGTTATTATTGTTTCATTGCTTTTTAGAATCAATGGTCTATTGTGTTTTCCGGCATTGTCTCAAGAGCCATGACTTTGGAAGTTTTATCAACTGGAGTTGCGGGGAACTATAATGGAGCCTTACAAGTGGTAATTAAATATCTTACATTAGCTTTTAGGCCTCATAATCTGGCTATTGGTTATGCAATTTCAAGAATTGTAAAATTTGACATTTACATGATTTGGTATACCTAATTTGTACTATTTTATGGGTTAAGAAAAGTGAAATCAAACTTGCTAATTTCATTTCATCCAGATGACGGCTGAATTTCAACTACCTACACCGCTTGTTCCCACTCGAGAGAGTTACTATGTAAGGTACTGTAAACAACATGCAGAAGGGACTTGGGCTGTGGTAGATGTTTCATTAGACAATTTACGCCCTAGTCCGGCAGCAAGATGCCGGAGAAGGCCATCTGGATGCTTAATTCAAGAAATGCCTAATGGATACTCAAAGGTAATTTAACTTTCAAACTTAATAATCATCATTTACTATTTCAATTAATTAATTAATTGATTGGTGCCACTAATATACCTCAGGTTACATGGGTTGAACATGTGGAAGTGGATGATAGAGGTGTTCATAGTCTGTACAAGCAGTTAGTAAGCTCAGGCCACGCATTTGGTGCAAAACGTTGGGTGGCTACACTTGATAGGCAATGCGAAAGGCTGGCAAGTGCAATGGCAACAAATATTCCGACAGGCGATGTTGGCGGTAATGTTTATTACATGTACATTAGTAACATCATCAGTAATGAATGCACATATAATATTTTTTTTGTTAATTTACAGTTATAACTAATCAAGAAGGAAGGAAGAGTATGCTGAAACTGGCAGAGAGGATGGTGATAAGCTTCTGCGCAGGAGTGAGTGCCTCTACTGCTCATACATGGACGACACTGTCCGGAACTGGAGCTGATGATGTTAGGGTTATGACTCGAAAGAGCGTAGATGATCCAGGGAGACCTCCTGGCATTGTGCTTAGTGCTGCTACTTCTTTCTGGCTTCCAGTTCCTCCAAAGAGGGTTTTTGATTTTCTCCGCGATGAGAACTCGCGAAGTGAGGTATGTTTTTGTTATGCAAAGACTATATACTTGTGACGAAAATTAGATAAAAAGAGAACAATTTCTTGAATGTATTGTTGAAAATAATATTCAGAAGAACTAATTTTCTTGAATCCTAAATGAATTCATCTAATTCTCCAGCTTTATTACTCATACTTACAGTGGGATATCCTATCAAATGGTGGAGTTGTTCAAGAAATGGCGCATATTGCTAATGGCAGGGATACTGGCAATTGTGTGTCTCTTCTTCGAGTAAATGTACGTGGCACCCATTACCTATTTGATTTTTTCACTTGATTATATCATATATTTACTAAATTTAATTAATACATATGATTTTAGAGTGCAAATTCAAGCCAAAGCAACATGCTTATTTTGCAAGAGAGTTGCACTGATCCAACAGCCTCTTTCGTCATCTATGCTCCTGTCGATATTGTTGCAATGAATGTTGTACTTAATGGTGGAGATCCAGATTATGTAGCTCTTCTTCCTTCTGGGTTTGCTATTCTTCCCGATGGAACCACCACACACGATGGAGGAGGCATTGGCGAACCCGCTTCACCTGGTGGATCTCTTCTAACTGTTGCATTTCAGATTTTAGTTGATTCGGTTCCTACAGCAAAACTTTCTCTTGGGTCAGTTGCAACTGTCAACAATCTGATCGCGTGCACTGTTGAGAGGATTAAGGCAGCATTATCATGCGAGACCGCATGAACTACCATGAAACGTTAATTATAGGTAATCCGATTCATTTTAACAAAGCAGAAACTAAAAATGTTCATGCTCAGGTCTAATAACTTTTCTTCTTTTCACAGTTAGCGATTGAAGAAGGAAGAAAAAGAGGAAATATATGAAAAGAAGATGCGATTTTGGATAATAGAAGATGGAGAGAGAAGTCAAGAGCGCACCTTACATGATCCTTTTCATGCTCATGGGATTTTGTTTAGGGTTTAAGAAAAAGAGAGAAGCTAAACAAATTTCATGAGAGATTGAAATGGATTACAGGTTCGGGTATTGACTTCCCCAAAAGTTTTAAAAAGGAAAAGAACCCATTAGAGGAGACAACCTTGTTGTACAAGGTTGAACTATCCCTTTCTCCTACTTGAAACAATATTTTTAGGAAGCTAGCTAGGGTTTTGTTGTGCAAGATGGGGATTTTTTTTTTTTGGCTTTAAATTAGTACTGTAACTAACCTGTGTCCTCTTTTTTCCTTCTTCTATTGTTGTGTGTTTTAGAAGCATAAATAGGTGGAAAAAGCTCACACCTATTGGCTATTGGCAGACATTTGCTACCCTTTTTTTCCCATCTTAAGAGCTTTTGGACTAGACTACTTTTGTTATATGCTTTCTCTCTTTTCGGTAATATTTATTAATTTGCATGTGTTAGGCTAAATGATTATTTGATTTATATATTTGTATCCTTTCTGAAACCAACCAACTGTTTTCATTTGCATATTATGCACTAATAAATAATTTCAACGCATGCATAACTTTTTTCCTTCATTATTTTTCCGGTTAGGAACAGGAAAACATTCCCCCAACAATTAAATTGCACTTACCCAGTATCATAGCATAGAAAGTTCATGCTTTTGACATAGAGAAAAATGATAATAAATGTATTTTTTGGAGAATCTTTTCATAAATATTTCCTCCATCCCAATAGATAGGCACACTCATCGTTTCGCAAGCATTAAGAAAATTTTGTTACTATCACCGTGTTCCATAATACTTCTCACATTTGAAGAAATAATTTATTTCAAAATACTTATCACAGGAATAATAAATTTTTTAAATCAGTCGCTAAATAGGAAAAATTGGTGCCTAATCAAGAATTATAGCCGAATTGCGACCGACCCGACTTGATTTGTGACTAATCCGCTGGTCGCTAATTTATTTAGCGACCGAATTACTAATTGGTCGCTAAGTTAGCAACTGAAATCAGTCGCTAATATTTAATTTTAGTTGCTAATTTGGTTTTATCATTATTGCTAGAAATCGGTATCTAAATAGTTGCAAAGTAAAATGGTCACTAAATGGTGTCTAATCGGTCAATAAGGTATTTAATGAAATTAATATGCTATTGCTAAATCCGCATCAATTTGGTCCCTTATGTTTTGAAATGAATAAAATAAATTTAATAATCGGTTGCTAAGTTGTGTTATTCAGTCGCTAAATTCTTGTGTACAGAAAAAAAATAATTTTTTCACATCAATTCCAAAAGATTTACAACCTGTGCAACATATCTCAAGATACATTAATATTTTCCAACCTTCCTTCCAAGACAATCAAAAATACTTCCAAGACAATCAAAAAGAAAATGGAAGGAAGCAAAAATTCGTACAAAACAGTTGCAACACAGAACTTAATGATCGCTATTTTTTCTGTTTAATTTCATCTTTTCATTTTTCTCGCTGAATTATTGTTAATTTTAGAGTAAAAAATTTCCATGAATTTTAGCCATTGATAATAATTCGGTGGCTAATCGGTTGCCAAAATGATTCGCTAATTAATCGGAATATTTTCTATATAATTATATTATTTTTCCTTTTTTTCGGTTATCGATTTTTAATCGTTCACTATATCATATGTTTTAGCGACCCATTATATACGCGGTCGCTATTTAATGTTTTTCTTATGGTGATATTTGCTTAAGATTCAATAAATTATTGAGTAAATTGACTCTATTATTCTTAATTTAATATATCTAAACACCATAATGGGTAAACATAGAAAAAAATTTATTACTCTTTGGAACCACAAATGTGACAAGTACTTTTTTCTTTTGGAAGGAACAAATGTGACAAGTATTTTGAAATGGCTAAATTATTAAAAAAAAACTCAAACTTTGCGGGTAACTTTAAAGGTACCCTAAATTCAAATTTCTTTTCTTAGTATCCTAAATTTCAATTTTAGTTACAATAATACTCTAATTTCAAATTGTAATCAATTTAATAAATAAAATATTTTTTTGTGGGACCTAATGTAATCTTTTCCTCTAATTAGACTCCTTTCCAATACCACTGCTTATAAATAAATAAATAGTTGTATTTATTTATATAAATATTAAAACAGAAAATAATCTATTCATCTTAAAAATAAAATATTTTTATTTATTTATATAATATTGACAACAAATAATAACCCTAAAAATAAAATGACATAGTAATGAATAAAACCTACTTTTATAAGAGATCTAACCTAAGTAAATGACAAAACTAATGTTTTGAGAATCGGACTGACCATTGAACAGATAAAGGTAGGGATTCATCGAACCGAAAGATTCAATACGGTTCAACCGGATTTTTATATATAATATTTGTAAATATATTTTTTAAATACAATTAAAAATATAAAATTTATAAATACTAAATAATCTTTATAAAAAAGATAAAAACATGCTAAATTTAATATTATACAAAAGAACAATTGTCTTCAACCGTCTATGCTTGCTACAATTCTAAACTTTTTGTTTTTGTGTGTTTATTAAGCTCTAATTAGAATTTAAATTCGCAAATTAGTGATTCTAGAAAATAATTTAACTAAATATTATGGATTTTTTTTAGAATATAAAACTCATGAGGTTGTATGAATTAAACAACAATAATAAAAAACACTATTTTTATATAGATTGGCTTGTGAGCATTTAGACTAGTAGAAGCAAAGCAAATACAATGCCTAAGCCCAATAACATTTCCACTCAATTAGCTTAGTCCTAAAACAACCCACTAAAAATATCTTGCATGAAAGACAGAGCCAGAGGAACAAATAGACAGAGATAGGTTGTTTTTACAAAGAAAAAGAGAGACGACAATGGACGGTGATTTTTCACTTTCTACTGACTATAATGAGCTTCTTGGTCCCCAAAAAATTTCTAAAATATCGCCATTAAAGTATTTCTTTCTTACAGAAAAATGAGTTTGAAAGGTATTAACTTTCCTGACATATGTTTACTGCATATTTGAGATCTGAAATTCTTTTATATATTTTATATTCATTTTAGTTTTTTTTTTTTTTCATTTCTGAGCATATACTTAGTTTTCTTTATCTTAAATAAGAGTTCGTTGTTCTTTCTCTTCTGATCTTCTAGGACATATATAAATTGACAATTGAAGAGGGCAGAAACCTTAAAAGAAGAACATGAAACACAGATGCATCATAAAAGTCACTGTTTTTGTTTTTTTTTAACCGAACCGTAGTTATAACCGGTCTGGTTCGCCGGTTCTCACCGGTTTATATCTGTTCTTATCCAATTTTTTTTATTCCCATTTTAAATATGCAATCCGGATTGAATCGTAGTCTGGTTCCGGTTATACTGGTCAAACCGGCCAATCTGATCCAGTTTTCAGAACGATGGGCAAAACAAAAATCTAAAATAATATTCTATACTTATAACTAGCTAAAATTTATTATTTTACTTTGTTTTTTATAAATTTAAATTTCTAATTAATATTAGTTAGAATGTTGTTAAACAGTGAATTTTTAATTAATCTACCATAAAAGAGAGTATAGGTCCAACGAAAAAAATATTTTATTCATGAAATTAGATATAATTTAAAATTAACGTGTTATTGTAACTGAAATTGAAGTTGAGGATACTAGGAGAAGAAAATTGGATTTAGAGTATAATTAAACCGCAAAATTTGAGATTTTTTAATAATTTAGTCATTTTAAAATACTTGTCACATTTGTAGGTTCAAGAAATAGTAATAATTTTTTTCTTTTTTGAAAAAAGCCTCATATTTTTATTACAGCTAATAAATTTTTTTAATCAACCATGTACATCACTTTTAAACTTGTTTTTTTTTTTTTTTTTTTTCGAAAAAAATATTTATTCTTGAAATTAAGATATAATTTTAAATTAAACGATGTTATTGTAACTTGAAATTGAAGTTGAGGATAAGTAGGAGAAGGAAAAATTGGATTTTAGAGATATAATATAAACCGCAAAATTTTGAGATTTTTTAATTAATTTTAGTTCATTTAAAATACTTGTCACATTTGTAGGTTCAAGAAATTAGTTTAATAATTTTTTTTCTTTTTTTGAAAAAGCCTCCATAATTTTTATTACAGCTAATAAAATTTTTTTTAATCAACCATGTACATCCACTTTTAAACTTGGTTTTTTTTTTTTTTTTTTTTTCCTTCTGGAAACTTTTTTGAACTTGTAGTTTAAGGGCCCAAACTTAACAATCAATGTTGTTTACATTAAGTTTATCACTAGTGTTACATAATAATCAAAGGTGTCCTGCTAAGTTAAAGAACATAAGTGACTACAATTAATATATAAATATAAAAATTGCAAACGAAGTAAAATCCTAGTCTACTTTTTTTTTTTTTTTTTTTTTTCCTTTCTTGGAAACTTTTGAACTTGTTAGTTTAAGGCAAACTTAACAATCAAATGTGTACATAAGTTTTCAAAGTGTTACATAATAATCAAAGGTGTCCTGCTAAGTTAAAAGAACATACATACTACAATTAATATTATAAAATATTAAATGCAAACGAAGTAAAAATCCTATCTACATTAAATGAAAAATCCATATATACTCCTTTTGCACATTAAATGAAAAAAAAAAATTCCATATCTACATTTGATTTAACATATTTGGATGTGATGAGAATACATGAATTTTCTTTTCTTTTCCTTCAATATATATATATATATATATTTAATGGTTTTCCTTCGATATTTAGTCTTACCATCTGATGTAAATACATATTCATACTACCTTGTTCCATAATACTTGTCATATTTGAAATTTCACCGTCCCTTAAAAGAATTATTAAATTTCTTTAAATTACAATAAATTATTGGGTAAATTGACTATATTATCCTTACTTAAATACTAATTCTCTAAGACTACCGTTAAATTGAAGTAATAATTATTTATCATATATAAAGGGTAAACATGAAAAAAATATTTGTTACTCATTGGAACCACAAATGTGACAAATATTTTGAAACAAACTATTTTATCGAATGTAATAAGTATTGAATTACTCAACTTCCAACCCAATATCAATAATTTTTCTTATTCTCAGATAAAAGATTTTATTATAGAAGAATTATGCGTTAGAAATTTATTTATTTGAGCTTATTGATTATATTTTATTTGATTTTATAAAACATTTGAGTTAAGCCTTATAATCCAAAAGGTCTAATTTAAAGTTTAAAATATTGATGGGACAGTTAAATGTGTTTAGTTTAAATGTGATTAAATTCTAACTTGAATTAGGATTGTATATTCTATTAGGGTATGATGAAAGAAATTGTTTTCTTATATATATGCTATATCCTCTCTCTCTCTAGTATACGCCGTCAAAACATAAAAGGAGTTTGTAAACATAGAGAAAAAGCACCTAGCTATTCCACAAACAATTGTGCGTGGCTGTTTCTATTATTTAGTTTAACCTAGCATATGAGATCTGGTGTCCTGTAAATTATTCTATTTCCTTTAATTTCAATTTATATATGAGTATTTCTAACATTATGCGTAAAAGATAATTAATTTTTCTCTAAATTTTCTTATTCTCAGACAACAGATTTTATTATTGAAGAATTATATTTGAGAAATTTATTTATTTGGACTTATTGATTGTGTTTTGTATGGTTTTATAAAATATTTGGGTTAAACTTTATAATCCAAAAGGTTTAATTTAAGCTCATTAAAGAGTGATCATTAAAAGTATTGGTGGACCAATTAAATGTGTTTGGTTTAAGTGTGGTTAAATCCTAACTTAGGTTAGAACTATGTATTCTATTAAGGTTATGATGGGAGACCCTAATAGTTTTTTATATATAAGTTATGTCTTCTCTGTCTAATCTATGCCGTTAAAACATAAAAAGAATTATTCTCACCTATTAGGAGTTTGTAGATACAGAGAGAAAGTACCTAACCGTTCTGTTTCTATTTAGTTTAACATAGCATTTGGGATCAATATGGTATCTCTATTTTGTTTAACCTAGCATTTAGGATCAATATGTTGTCCAGCACGTTATTCTATTTTTTATAATTTCAATTTATATATAAGTATTGGGGCACTTAAATTCTAACATTATGGATAAAAGATATTAATTTTTTTTCTCATATAATTTTTTAAATTTTTTTAAAATTTTTCAGGAGACTACAATTACAAGAAGGACCAACTTCCACAATAGCTTCCCTCTCCATGCATAAGGGATTAAAAAAACCTTGAATATAAATATTTATTAACATTATAATTTTATTTTACTTTAAGATAATATTACTCCCTCCATTCTTTTTATATAGGAAAAGTTTTCATTTTGGGTGTTCTTTTTATATAGGAAACTTTGCCTAATTTAGTAACTTTGAGAACCATGCCAATATTAAAAGTTTATCTTATCCTTATTTTAGTCCTTTGTGAAACTTTTAGTGTAAGAAATTCTTAAGATAGTGGCAGACAAAAATATAAATGAACATTTAATGTGAATAAATTTTGATAAATAAATTTTTTTACATCAATTTCCATTGTAAAAAATAAATATGCTCATATAGGTTATATAAGCATTGATTAAAATGAAGTTTGAACAGAAAAAAGACCACAAAATTTTAAGTTGGCCACATTGAAAGGGATTTTTATGGACTTTGCCAAAAATTTAAAAAATTCTGCAATTTAAAAATTTTCAAGTTGAAAGGTTAAACACACAAAATTTTCATATTCTCACACAACTTTTTCAATAAAAGGACAAAAAATGAATTTCTCTCCACATGTTAGAGCATAAATTTCATTTTTACAACTGTTTGTATTCCATTCATTCCAACAAAGCATCTAAAACCTCATTAGAGATTGAAATATAATTTAAGACATTCATTAATATTAGAGGAGAAATAAATGATATATTAGAGGTAAATTAAAAAAAAAAAAAGTGACAAAAAAAGTTGTTTAAACTACTTTTTTAATCTCGATAAAAAAGTGGTTGTGTCTATATAAAAAGAATAAAGGGAGTAATAATGATATTGGAATATTCAATATCAATACAAGCCCTGTGACACCTAAAAGAAGTCGGAAATTTCAACTTGGAGGTGCCTTTCTATCGAGTTTTGCAGGTAAGTAATAAATAATGTACCTGTTACCTAATTACGTTCTAAATAGCTTTCATTTTGTCAAATTTCCATGTGCAGGTGGCTGGTGTTCTTGGCAGAGTTAACGTCAAAATACTCAGTTACTTCCAGTACCAAGATGGTGACGGTTGAACAAGCCCAGTAACCATATGACTTTCCAGGCCCTCACTGATAGTATATTACTTATATTTTTAGTATGAAAATAAACTAGAAGATACCAACTCTTAAATGAGACTGTATTTGTGCATGAAACGAGGATTGGAATTAACCTGGATTGTCCTGCAAATTTTTCAACCTGGGCACTGCATCTGTTACCGACCATGAACAGATTTGAAACAAGCAAGGAATAGCTTGAAAGAAAACAATAACAATTAGAATAGAATTAGAAAATAAAGTTTTGTATTCTCATCGAGATGTTTCTGTACATTGTGACTCATATATACACATAAGATGTGGAGATGTTTCTAGAACTCTTAGCTGTCATATGTAACTAACTCTAATAAAATATGATGACTCAACTAACTAAATAAGTTAAAATACTCTACAACACCCCCCTTCTGCAGAAGATTCTGCAGATGATCCACTAATAGTAGATTGCTTCTTACATTTCCAGGAAATCAAAGAAGGGCCTAAGAACATACGATATCCACTGATGGATTTTCGAGTTTGGACACAACAAGCCCAATCTACATCTGAATAAGCACTAAGTTGAATGTTGTTGACAGCAGAAAGAAAAGGGCTTGATTGATGGTGCCTTTTATGTATTTACAATGTGTAGAGCTGCTGTGTAATGGAAATGGCAAGGAGCCTGCATAAATTGAATGAGTTGTTGAACAACAAAGGAAATATCAGATCTTGTTAAAGCCAGATATAACAATCTGCCTGATAGCCTTCTATATGACTTGGGATTTTCCAATAGTGGCCCCATGTTTGCTGTAAGCTTGGTGCCTTGAACATATGGAGTTAAAACTGGCTTGGCTTTAGATAAACCAGCATCAGAAACAATGTCAAACATAAATTTCTTTGTGTCATCAAGAGACCTTTATCTGATGTGGCAATTTCAATGCCTAGAAAGTATTTGGCATATCCCAGATCCTTGAAATTTGTAATTTGTAAAATTTTTCTATTAAAAATTTGTAACTTGTAAAATTTGATCAATTAAACATATATTAAAGTTGTAACCACATATCAAATCAATAAAGTCTAAAACACAAAAACTATTAGTGCTAGTGCAAGGAGGTGAAATGTTTACCAAACTTTGTAACTTTAAAGCACGATAGGTCCCTTATAAAGTTTGGGGTGCCATAAATTCTTTTTTTTTTTTTTTTTTTTTTTTTTTGCAAGGAGGTGAAAAAATTGTTTTTAAAAACCCCCCAAAAAAACCCTTTTTTGTTGTTTAAAAAACTTTTTTTTTTTAAAAAAAAAGGCCCAAAAGGGGAATAGCGGTTCCCTTATAAAGTTTTGGGGTGCCATTAAATCTTTTTTTTTTTTTTTTTCTGTTTTTTGATGCAAAATTAAGGATATATTACAATAGACATTGCAATTTGATTACATTTCTGTTACTTCCTATTACAACTTACCAAATTAGAACCTAATTAATCTTCTCATAACGGGAGTTATTGATAGATACTTTCAGAGTGCCATAAATTCTTTTTTTTTTTTTTTTTCTTTTTTTTGATGCAAAATATAAGGATATATTACAACTAGACATGCATTTGATTACATTCTGTTACTTCCTATTACAACTTACCAAATAGAACCTATTATCTTCTCATAACGGAGTATTGATAGATACTTTCAGGCCAGCAACATTGCTCGATATGTCATCTCGAGTTATGCATATCTGGCCCTTAATAGAACTTCACCCTAAAGTTTGATACAAAAAAATTGCAGGAGAAAGTGTAATATATTCAGAAGTTTTTTGTCTGGTAAAGGAGTTTCAAATGTTGCAGATGTCTCAGATTCATCTTAATGGTTCGGTCATCACCAAAACAGCAAAAAAACTGTCTACGATATCTATCTTGAAAAAGCTACAAGATACAATGTTCAAGAGATTGGCATTGGAGACACACGGAGATCCTTCTCATTGTCTGACTGTAACTGTCACAGTCAATCCCTCAGAATGTTGAACTTATGAAAATGGTATTGGTACGGATATCACCGTTAAGTTCAATCGACTTCAAATTCTCTCTTGAATGATATTCAACAATGAAAATGGAACATTCCATATTTATACTCGGGACTTCAAATATCTACAGAGGGTTTTAATCTTCGACCTAATCTGGAAGAAGAATAAAAAGGGACTGGCTTGGTTCAGCTTCTCAGATGCATAAAGCTACATCCAGAATTTAGAACTAGAAATTGAAAATATCAATTTAAATAGAAATGCCCTTTCCCATCTTTTGTTTTATAGCAAAATTTTCACTAACCTTTCCTCATTGCAAGAATTGATATTCTATTTGATAACCTTGAATACTAGGTGGTGATTATTGATGAGTTGCAAGATCACAATGTTGCAGATATAGCCTCATTTCAAAAAGCATAAACTTCGGATTTGGATAATCTGAAGATCCTAATACTTAGATGCAAAGAAAGTCCAATTGAACTGGCTCAATCTGAGATGAGCATTTGTGCTCTCTAAACATCGATCTCTCTCTAGTTAGTGTTACTAGAGGGTATTAAGCTAGCATCTATCAGGTTAATAAATTCTAGCTTTGATATTAGTCTAGTTAGTCTGAAATCCTAGAATTGATAATTCATATAATTTCAATTGGCAGCCTTTCGCAAGATACACAAAGAAATACAGCACATAAATACTGATGCTATGCTACATTCAGAAATAAAAATTACCAAAACGTTAAGCTCATTATAGACTAGTAGGTTCTGATCAAACAAAAATATAGGCGCTCAAATAAAAGTTCAATAGAACATTGAACTAAAACTTTATTTACTACATCCGACCACGTCCTGCCAAACTAAACTGATTTTATTAGCTTGAGAAATTTTCCACTTGCATGCTTGCACAAAGATTGTGGGCTAAAGAGTATCAAATAACAATAAAAGAACACAGTATATGTTACCAATAAACAAGATAGTTATAAAGAGTATCACCTGCCAAATCCAATGAACTAATGTTAAGTAATCAAGACTTGAAATCTCTGTTTTTGCAAGAATCGCCATTGAGAACTGAAAAATTCCTTAGTAGTAATATTTATGCATCAAAGAACCTTCAAACCTCAGATCAGTCAGATTTTCCTACAAACGGGCTAGTGATGAATGTAATAATTTAATCCCCCTAAGTGTATATGCTCCAATTTTGCAAGCGACAGTGTGCTTCAAAGAGGCTAAAGAAACATAGAACTTCGATATCAACCACATTCAAAATAATGTTAATAGCTATCACATGCTGAAGCCATCTATGAATTAAAAGAAAAAATCACAAATTTCTATTTTGAAATGAGCCAATTGTCCATTCCAGTCATGCATTTCCATTCAAACAGAGAAAGTTCACAAGTCTTAGAATCAAAATTCAAATAATGGAACGCAAGGACTTTTCATGAATAAGAAAAAAAAAATCTCAGAATCAGTCAATCAAACAAGAGAAATACAAAAAAAAAAAAAAGTCATTTTTCAAACCCTCTTTTTCTTTAGCAATGGAGGTCTCTTGCTGCCCATGGCTGAAGCACTCTTGCCAGAGACAGGCATTAGCCCACGCAAAATAGCTAATATTCCAAGACCCATGAAAGGAAAGTAAATCATCATCAACTTGTCAGATGCCTTGCCAGACCCCATCAGTTCCGCTAATATTGCACTCTGCAATTCAAAATTTCCCAAAAAATTCAGAAAAAAAAAAAATCAAATCAATATCATCTCCTGGATATGCAATCTCAACCCTTGGAATCAAAAAGAGCGTCGAGATCTCAACTTCATTATCTAATATATCAACCGCCGAATAACGAATCCAAAGGTTGATATTGCAAAGATATGAAATTCAATAATTTGACAAAAAGGATTGATTCCAATTTACCATGGAAGTGAAAACAGAAGCGCCATAGATCAAGCAAGTCGTGTTAAACCAAGGCTTAGAAGCCAAAATTGCGTACAAGTTGAAAAGAGCGAGAGGCCATTGAAATAGAAGCTCAAGCCAAACAATTCCGACGAAGAAATGTGGCTTCTCAGATAAGAGATAGTCCCCATACTCGTGGCCGTACCATTGCTTCAGATTGATCAATAATTCCGGGAAGTAGCTCAAAGGGAGACACGTCTGCGCGTCGATCAACGGCGCCGCCACCGCAATTACGAGAAAGAACAGGAAGAGTATTATGTCTATTAGCTTCGTAATTGCGCCCATTTTCTGAAAGTGAAATGAGAAATCTGTAGTTCGTAGATCGTAGATCAGAATAAATAAATACAATGGGATACAATTGCTCCCAAATTTTTTCAAATTGGACTGCAATAGTAAAATAATTGCAACAACTTGAAAGAGGGTGTCTTGTTGAAAGAGGGTGTATTTTATTATTAAGCATAAACAAAATGGTAATTGTCATCTCTATACCCATTCATTCAATTTAAGCAAAATGAAAATTTAAAATTTATCATACACACATAATTTTTTTTCCAAATAAACAAATTAAAAAAAGTAAAATGAGATATTACAACATAATTTATAAAATAATTTTTTCACATCTAAATCTATATATATATATATATACAAAAACAAACTTCAAAGCCTTGTCTTTCTTTAGCATTTTATTTTTCTTTTTTTAGAAAAAGATAACATTGCATTAAAGCACTCTATTTATCAACTTCTATTAGTGTTGGACGCATACATGCCAAAAGCTCTGTTCGTTCTCCCACTCTCAAATTTAAAAATATAAGTATAAAAATATACATAAATATCAATTGTTTTATGAACAAAATATTATTTAACTAAAGGCTTCTACTTTTATTTTCAATGTGAACATCAAAAGCTTAACAGAATGTAATAATAATCATTATTTAAAATAATATTCAAGTACCCGCGAGCGAAGCACGGAATTACAATTAGTTTTAAGTAAAATGATTATAATCAACCAAAGAATTTTAGCCTACCATAATATGGTATAATTTTCTTTTGCAAAATAAATTTGGAATTTAAGACAATAATATGATACGATTTGAAATATAATTATAATAACAAAAATAAAATAATTTTCATAGTTAATTTATGCACAAGTATAATACGAGAGGGCTAGGACTAATTAATCAAATAAAACTGTATATATTTTATAAATGATTGATTAATATGTAGTATTATAAAAATTATTGTTATGGTGATGTTATCAATTTATATATATATTAGATTTAATAAATATATTATATTATTATATATATCTAAAGGACGTGAATGGTTTATTGTTGCCACCACAGTATATTTACCATTCAGCTCTTTCCTCTCTTTGCCCTTAGTAATAACATCTCTCACTAAACTGTTTTTTCTGCAATGGGTCAATTAGTCCAAACTTTATTTTTCTTTTCCTTTTATTTCTTTGTTAAAATGTGCCTATTATATAATTTTTTTTTTAAATGTACTTACCACCACCATTATCATTATTAATAAGTGAAAATCTAATAAATTTATTCTGTCAATTTATTGTTCATTTATATATTATTATGTGCTTATTACTCTATTAGTGCAAAATTTTAACGGCAAATTTGTTTACTTTGTTGAATTATATATAATAATAATAATCATAATAAGAGAAATTTCACTTTGAAATTCTCAAATAATTTTCTTTTCATATTGACTATAAATAAATTTATTCTGGTCAATTTATTGTCACCGTTTACTTTATATATTTATGTGCTTATTTACTCTATATGTACGTGCAAAATTTTTAACGGCAAATTTGTTTACTTTGTTGAATTATTATATAATAATAATTTACATAAATCATAATAAGAGAAATTCACTTTGAAAATTCTCAAATAATTTCTTTTTTCATATTGGACACTTTGTTGAATTATATATAATAATAATAATCATAATAAGAGAAATTTCACTTTGAAATTCTCAAATAATTTTCTTTTCATATTGACTATATTTAATTTTTTTTCACATGAATAATAAATATAACAACATTGTTTGCCCATGCAAGTTCTTCTTCTTTTTCACTGTTGTGTTTGGTATGTTGGCAGTGCATCAAATTCTGGGGCGTGAAAGGATCGAGCCAAGTCAAACAAAAAGCACATATTGTCCGTATAATTGAGAATGTTTGAGACTTAATTGAGATGTGTTGTTAAGCTGAGAATTTCAATCAAAATTTGTTCAGTACTAACGACTGTTCATGAAAATTTGAAACTGTGTTTGAATGGCTGCAATTTATGCATACAAGTGAAAACTGAGATGATCAAACACCAGCATTACTTTTCTTTTCCTTTTAAAGTTTGTGTTTTGCCTACTTTTGAATTCAGTTTGGGTGTGTTCTTCTACTTCTCTATTGTTGGTATGTATCATTGGTGTTTTTTGTTTCTTGATTCTTGATTATCCTCTTTTCTGTTTGTTATGTATGATTTGACATGAGTTTTTTTCAGTCCTTTGTTCTTTAGACTAAATCATAATCTTATTCTATTGGTGTGGTTATATTGGAGTGAAATCTTGGTCAGAGAAGTCTCTTTTATCTAGAGACGCAAAAAATGCAATAAAAACAAATGGGATAATTGAAAGGAATTTGCCAGGAGAGGAGGGTTCTCAAAATGGTGGCTCCGAAGATCTTAATTCTCACTCATCCAGGCTTGAAGAGACAAACATAGAACCATATTCAAGTCAACTTCAACATAGTATAGGAGAGTCAAGCTTTTCTGCTGCAGGTCCTCTATCAGGTCTGATAAGTTATTCAAGGCCAATCACATATTCTGGCAGTCTCACCCTTAGATCATATAACAGTATAACCGACAGTCGTTCTTTATCTTTTCCAATGTAAAATAACTACCAAACTAATTATTTCCTGTTATTTATCTGCATCTAACATATCAATATATGTACACTCGACACCAATAATTTGATTTTGCTAATTGCTTTTGTTCGGTTCATAGCTTGAAGTCAAAAAATATATACACATCATTAATTATTACTTCCTTCGATTTTTTATTTAGAGAAAATTTTCTTTTTGGGTGTATTTTTTATATAAAGAAAGTTAATTTAAATAGTAAATTTGGGATGCTAAGCTAAGTTAAAATGAAAAAGTCCTTGGAGTATATATATTTTTTAAGATTGAAGCTCAACAATAAAGGAAAGTGGCAGACACGAACATTCTCATCATTTAATGCATGCGTGTTTCAAGGGACAAGTTATCAACTTACGTTTTCATTTCATTTTATAGTAACAGTGGTTGTTTTTATAAATTTGGCCATATAAATACAGAGTTAGCCCTTATTTGTATGTCTTAGTGTGGGGATCCAAAGATTAAAATCATACACTAAAGGAGTCAGTTGCTCTTCCAAGAAGGGTCGAAAGAGTGCCTTCAGTTGTAGCCAATAATATTGAGATTTTGAAAAAAATTGGATGCAATTACTACTCTTTTGGCCACATTGGTGAAAAAGATAGATAAAAACATTAAGTAAACACAGAAAAGTAGTACACAAATTGAAGAGCTGTAGTCTTTTATTGCTGATTTTAGGCGATTTCACCAAGGAACATGTCAATATTATGAGATTTCTGAAACACCTATTGGAGAAAAACGAGGCCAAAAAAGTAAAGTTGTGTTCGAAAGTAGTGATCATCAAGCACTCACAAACTTAGATGAGACCCGACCTCCTACACAAAAACCGTGAATTTGCAAGTGATAAGATAGATAACCCAGTAGGAAAAAGTGTGGAAGATATACCTGCTGCTATTAATGCTAATCTAGGTAAGAATTGTGACAATAAATAGATTAATGTGGACCTTTATTGTTAGTAATTGTGCACTTTCTAATTATCTTTTGATTTTTTGTTAGCCACTTAGTGACCTTTTGTTTTTAGTACTTGTGCACTTTTCAATATTTTTTTATTTCTCTGTGTTAGTTAACAGTTGTGAATTTCTGTAAGCCACTTTGTGGCCTTTTAATTATTAATTGTACCCTTCTGTAAGCTATTTTGTACCCATGTTTTTAATACATGTGCACTTTTTCAATGGTTTTTTTTCTGTATTAGTTAATGGTTATGAACTTCTATAAGCCACTTTGTGGTCTTTTAATTATTAGCTGCGCACTTCTATAAGCCATTTTGTGGCCACGTTTTCAGTACATGTACACTTTTTCAATGTTTTTTTTCTCTGTGTTAGTTAATGGTTCTGAACTTCTATAAGCCACTTTGTGCCTTTTAATTATTAGTTATACACTTCTGTAAGTCATTTTGTAGCCTTATTATTCTTAATTGTGCATTTTTTCAAATTTTTATAATGGTTGTACTTTTTTGTAAGCCACATTGAGACTTTATTATTATTAGTTGTGTACTTTCCAAAATTTAAAGTTGTCACACATTTTGCTAGAGTATGCACTTTTTAAAAAAATTGTGCCTTCAAACTCACACTAAAACTCGAATTTTAGGGGTCACTTATATTGTAGACAACTATAGCCATTTCTGTTTCAATATGTATAAAATTCAAGTCCGAAAGATGCAAAGTAGTGGTCATTTCTAGATATGGTATGACTGATGTAGATGTTATGAAGAAGTAAATAGATTTTTTTTGAATCAAATCATTAATTGTGATTCCATTTATATGTGGCGAACGTTCAAAGTTGAAGAGTCTAATTGTAAACTCAAAAAATTTGGCTCTAAGTTCAATTTTATTTTGGCCACAATGTATTGCAATTGTGCATTACTTTCTGAATTTTATTTAAATTCGGAAAAACCAAATTTTGCTTTTTAATTTTGAATTTGAATTGAAAAATTATTCAAGTTTAAACAAGTTAGAGTCAAAATTTATGTTTTTCCTTCTTTATTTTCGTCGAAAATTTTGGAAATTTGTGACCTTGAATAAATAAGTTAAAAAATTTAGTCTTTAATTTGGCTCCAAAATTTTTTTGATTTTTGTACACATATTACGTAAAATGTCCGTTCTAATAAAGTCAAAAGAGTTAATAAAAAAGGTTGGAAGTGACGCTCAAATGATGCAAGTAGACAATAAATGTACTTATTGTTGTTCCCATAATTAATGATGTAATGAAGGGCATTTTAAGGAGAAAACGTAATTTAATTAGCTTTCTTAATCCAAGAGCTTTTTCTGTTTTCTCTAAATAAAAAAAGTGTGAAGAGAATACAAATTATTAATGATTTGGGGAGTAGTACAAAATATACATATTTCGGTTTTTCTCTTGATTGGGATGTATATGCAATAGATTTACATTGGTTTGGTTTCCTGCATGCCAGTTGAGATATAAGCAAATATGTTTTAGTTTTGGTTTTTCCTTTTTCATCTAACCCATCCTACATTTGTTATTTCTTCTTTCCTTTTTTGTCAAATCTTTATACTTGTTCATATTATGTGGAGTTTCCTTTCTATTAATTTAATTAAATGCAAGTATGCAAAGGTTGTGTTTGTTATTTCAATATTCATGTTAAAATTGAAGCTGTCATTTTTTTACTGCAAAATATGTTAAATTGGTCTAAAAAAATGGTGATATTATTCAAAAATTGTTGATTCGGATTTATGGTGAAGGTGTTGAAGTATTTTTCATGTGCTTATTTGCTCCCTCGTATGCTAATCATCATGTTCAATGAAAAATTCTTTTCTAAATAAAATGACCTGAATTTTCTTTTTCTTTTCTTTGTTAAATCATTAAAGATGCTTGAATTTATTCTGAAAATTAAAATCAGTTTTATGCTCCGTTTATTTTCGTAAAATAACTTGTAGGAAAATAATTTGTTAAAAAATATTTTTCATGAAAAACATTTTCCTTGAATAATATTCTCCAAATGACTTATATTCCATTGTTTGGTTATAATATTGAAAATCAGTTAAAAATATTAAAATTTATCTCATAAGACCATAAAATTTTTTAATAATAATAGAAATTTTAAATTTTAAATTTATTGTTAAATATGAGAAGAATGCAAAAAAAAAAAAAAAATATTTTCCTTTTATTTCATCTAACCCATTCTACTTTGTTATTTCTTCTTCCTTTTTGTGTTCAAAATCTTTATACATTGTTTCAGTATTATGTGAAGGTTCCGTTCTATTAATTTAAGTCAATGCACAGATATGCATAAAGGTCTATGTGTTTGTCTAATATCAATATTCATGTTAAATTGAAGCTTGCAATTTTTATCTGCGAAAATATGTTAAATTTGAGTCTAAAAAATATGGTTGATTATTATTCAAATAAATGTGATTTCGGATTTATATGGAAGGTGTTGAGTATTTATTATGTAGGCTTATTTTTTGCACTCCCGCGTTAATGATAAACTCATCATTTCTAATGAACAAAATCTTTAATGCTAAATCGAAAATATGACCTGGAATTTTCTTTTTCTTTTCTTGTGAAAGTCATTAAGATGCTTGAATTTATTCTAAATTAATACAGTTTTATTGCTCGTTTATTTTTCGTAAAATTAATACTTGTAGGAAAAAATAATTGTAAATAATATTTTTTCAATTAAAAACATTAGCCGTTGAGATAATATTTCTCAATGTATTATATTCGATCCTATCGTTTAGGTAATAATACTTTGACATCAGGTTAAAAATATTAAAATTTTATCTCATTAAGACCATAATTTTTTTAATAAATAATAAGAAATTTTAAAATCTTTTAAATTTATTGTTAAAATATGAGCTCAAGAAATGCTAAAAAAAACAAAAAAATGGTAATTATGTGAATAGCCATTAGTATGTGTTTTTGATGCAGTTGTCATTTGAGATGTTGTTGGTTTTAAATACGTAATCTGAGTGGTAGTGACTAGCAAATGAATGAGAAGAATGCAAAAAAAAAAAAAAAATGTAAATTATGAAAGCCATTAGTAGCTGTTGATGGTGGTCGGTGGTAAATAGTAACTAGTGGTAGTGACTACAATGATTAATAAATTAAAAAAATATAGATTTATAAAATTTATTAAAATCCGGAAAATGTGTTACTCTTTTGAAAATGAAAAAATTTTCTTTAAAAAATAACTTAATTTTCCTTTGACTAGAAAAATATTTTCCGTTGACTTATTTTTCTGAACGCTCCTAACAACGGAAAATTGTGAAAAATATTTTCCTACAAATTATTTTACGAAAATAAACGGAGCCTCTTAGTGATTTTCTTATTCTATTAAATGTTTAATTATTGTTAACTGATGGAACATGCTGAGAGGTAGAATAATAAATATGTGATAAAATGATATTTGTAAATCCGCAGCAACGCGTGGGTAATTTTGCTTGAATATTTCTATAAATATAGATATAAGAAATACGGTGCCAACACCCAATTATTATAATAATATTTCATAGTGCGATTCTTTTGTACTGAGAGTTATTGGAGATATTTGGTTTATGAATTTAGTGGAATAGTTATAGGATTAAGTAATTAATTGATCATGCAGAAATGTTTGTGAGAAGTTAATAATGTACCCGGACCCGCTGCACCATCGGTATACTCTCATATCTATATATACCTATGTCTAATTAAATTACTGCAATTTATATTTATGTTGCTTTAATTTAAATAATTTACTTATTTATTTTTAACTCAAAAAAATTAAAATTATAAGCTTTTTTCTTTGAAATTCTCAAGTAATGAATTGAAATAAAATTACAATATTTAATTACACAAATAATATGAAAGTAAAATATTTAATTTAACTGAATATAGTTATATTATTAATTTTTTTTATTTTAAAAGTTATAGTTATATCGAATTAGATGTAGGTATACGAATATTTCAAGATTAAATGAAATGGAAAATTTTTTAAAAATTTGAAATTAAATCATATTGAATTTATATTTGTAATGTAGCTTTATAATTATTTTAATTAATCTTATCGTTGTAATTAATTTATGACTACTCTATTTTAATCACTCATTAGTTTCTTTCTTAATAGATTAGAAAACGGTATTTTATTAGAACTCAAACTATTTATAAATGATAAAAATAAAATTAATTATATGAAATCTAAACCCTTTGCAGCTTAAATTGCCAGCAAATTAAATAGAAGAAAACCTAACCCTTTTGAGCTTTGAGAAACTGCCAAATAATCTTTAGGGCTTGAATTTTTTTTTTTCCTGAAAAACTCAATATTTATTAAATGTAAAAAAAAATTAATTATAATGAAATCTAACCCTTTGAGCTTAAAATTGCCAGCAAATTAAATAGAAGAAACCTAACCTTTTGAGCTTTGA
The DNA here is from genome assembly GCF_014843425.1 of Jatropha curcas. The sequence goes on along the minus strand of NW_023591619.1, from coordinate 636,844 downwards.
TGAACTGCAAAATCTTAGGGCTTGATTTTTTTTTTTTTCCTGATTTTGGGACATTTGAACTGCAAAATTGCAGGGTGAGAGGAGTTCTGTTATCGTTTTGATGCCTTCGCATCACTGAAAGAGAGAATAACAAGTCTGCTTATTTCCCTGAGGATGCAAAATACTGTAGTCACAAGGCAAAACTGAAACATCCATTCCGACCAATTCCAGAATAAAATCATCATTTCTTCAAGTCAATGTTTTGTTTGCCATCAGAAATATTGTTCAGTGTCTGCTTCCTATCTGTTATCATAAGTCCTCTCTTTCTCATTTCCTCACGTAAATGGGACATGGCAACCGTGTCATTCTGCTTAAGGTACCCTCTAAGCAGAATACCAAAAACCACCGAGTCAGGAGTGATTCCCCCTCTCAACATATTGTCAAAAAGTTGTTTTGCTTCGATCATTAACCCTTTATTTGCCAAACCAAAAATTAGAGAGCTATATGTTAACAGATCAGGTTCAATACCTTCTTGGACCATCTTATTCTTCACCCTAAAGGCCTCCACTATTTTGCCTTGCTTGGAAAGCTCAGCAATCCAAGAAGTGTAGACAAACTTGTCTGGAATGAACCCAGCTTCAGACATCTCTCTTACAAGTCTCTCAACTTCACTTAAGTCCCCTTCCTTACAAATTCCATCAATGAGTATGGTGTACGAAACTTCATTAGCCTTTTCCTTGCAAAAATACTCTTTAGCATCATGATTCTGTCCATGTTTACATAACCCATCTATTAAGCACGACATAGTTACAACATCGGGCTCAAAGCCTCCGTTCAATAACTCCCCGTACACAGTAAAGGCTGCTTTTGTATTCCCAGCCTTGAAGTGGGCATCCATAATCGTTGTTAACATTATCTTATCAGGAGTTATTCTATTCCTCAACATATCTTTCATAACTTCCAATACTAAATCAAATCTACCATTACTAGCAAGTCCTGATACAACTACCCCATATATCACCACATCAAGCTTGATACTTGTGTCGCACATTTCCCTAAAGTACTTCATTGCAGTGTCTACAGTCCCTTTCTTGAAGTGTCCATCTATTATTGAAGTGTAAACAGTCGAATTGGGCTCCATCCCAACTTCCAACATCTTCAGAAACAACTTTTCTGCTTTTTTCAACATTCCCCGTTTGCAAAAACCATCAATTAGCACAGCATAAGTAACCACATTTGGTGAAAGCAAACATTTGTTCATACCCTCATACAACTGAAATGCAAAATCCAAATCACCAACCTTACTATATCCATCAATCAAAGAAGTATAAGCAACCAAATTTGGCTCAACACCATCTGTCCTCATTTCCTTAAAGATCTTATACCCAATCCCCAGATCCCCCATCTTACAGAACATATCAACCCAAGTCCCATAAGTAACAACGTTAGGTAAATAACACTTCCACATTAAACCCATATACACAAAAGCCTCTCTCATCATTTTCCTCTTACAAAACCCATTAAATAAGACATTAAAAGTTACCAAGTCTAATCTACACCCACCACTCCTAATTCTATTTACAATAAAACAAGCTTCTTTAACATTGCCATATTTACAATATCCATCAATCAAAGAATTGTAAGTAACCATATCAGGTAAAGATCCGAACTTTGGCATTAAATCCATAATGTTTTGAGCATAGCTAGCGTGCCCTAGTTTGGAAAGAAATGAAATAACAGAATTGAATGACGAATTGAATGAAGAAGGGAGAGGTGTGTACCATTTGGACAGGAAGTGGGAGAAGATCTTGAGAGAGAGATCACCACAGGAGGAGTTGGTTAGGCAATGAAGATGCTTGTTGAAGATATAAGGGTCTTCGGGTTGATTTGAGGTTCTCTTCAAGTGAGAGAAGAACCCTAAGGCTTCTCTTGTCACAATCATCTCTCTCCTACTAGGAATAGGCATGACCAGGGAGAAGTAACGGACTTTCCTAGAAGTTCAGCCAGCTTTGTTCCTGAATCCTGCTATAGCATCTTAAATTAGAAATTTGAACATAATACTATAATCCAATAAACTAATTACATTCCAAACATTTCATTTGAAGATCACAACACAACAAAATTTGATATATTTACAAAAATTCTTAAAATAAAGGGCTATCTGGATAACAAGAAAATAGACTTGTTCAGCCGTACTACCGTCCAAAAAAAAGAAAAAAAGAAAAAAAAAAACTGATTTGTTTTATTAGAACTATCCTTTGTTAAGAGATCTTGGCAGATTACACAAAAGAATGTAATCTAGTTTCAACAAAAAAGTTGAGGTTCTAACAAGAGTACTACCTGTTAATAAAGAGCCTATATGGCTTTACCTCATTCAAAGTGGAAAATCAAAGTTGAATATAGATAGCAAGAAAAAAAAAAAAAGAAAGGGAAAGTTTCAATAAACTAACAACCTAAAATACTTCAAACACGCACCTAAATAGGCAAAATATGATAAATAAAAAAAACCACCAAATCGGCAAATCAAAATTTCTAATGGAATAAACTAAATCGGAGCAATAGAAAGAAATTACCTGATCAAATAGAAACCTAAGTTTAGAGAGAGAGAGTAAACTTGAGGAGATGACCGCTAATGGAACCGTTGTCGTCAGGTTCAATCTTTGGATGAAAGGCAAGGAGCAAAGCAGCGGCGATGAGCGACGGATGCAACGAAAAGAAAAATGAGATTTGAAAACCATACTCAAAACTACGTAGTTTGATGCAGGTTCTTTTAAACTTCCTATAGGATAATATAAAATGGAAAATAATTAATTGGTATATGATGTTTAACCAGACTAATTAATTTCTCTTTGTATTTTTTTAATATTAATTAAGAGTCCCTGAAATTTTATTCTGTTAAACTATAAAGTCCTTCCATCTTTTTTTTTTTTTTTTTTTTTTTTTTTTTTTTGCTGGTTAAATTTGTGAATACAAACAAAAATAATCCACAAATTATATGAGTAAGACCGTTTTTTTTTTTTTTTTTTTGCTGTTAAAATTTGTGAATACACAAAAATAATCTCACAATTATATGAGTAAGGACGATTATACCCTAGGTTACTTGATGAATCGAAGTGGAAGGACAATGAGGAGTCATTCTTCCCTGTTTGTCGAGAACAAAGAACTTCCTTAGCACGCCATCTTCTCTAATTCCATGGAAGCTTTAGATCGATTTCCCAAAAAAAAAAAAGAAGTAACTTTCATCTTTCAATAACCGTAAGGAAAGAGGTGAGTAGTGGAACGAAGAATCACGCTTCATTGCAAGGTAAGTTAGTGATTTTGTTCTAAAACCCATATGACACTTTTGGAAAAATTATGCATATTGATCAATATCATTCATCGATTATGTTCTAAACATCTATGCTTTTGAATTGTTTTACATTAGAAACGTATATATTGGCATAGATTAGGGTTTTGATTGTGAATTGATTTTAATAACTTTAGTCCCAACTGTGGTTTTCACTTAAAAAAACAGAGAGTTTTATAGTGAATATGGCTGAAACGAGATATCACACATCAGAAGTTCAGTATAAAGGGGAAACACGTTATATTTATGACGCAGACCTTGATAAGATTTCTTTCATTATGTCGATGGCGAATATGTGCAAAGTGCATCATATACAGGTACATTTAGTGAAAATTATTTGTGGAGATAACATTAAAATAAAAAGCGACAAAGATGTTTGTTTAATGTTTGAGTTGTTCAAGAATAGTCAGTTTATTGAGCTGCGTTTGGTAAATAGGCAAGTTCCTATACCATTTGAGATGCTACCAACACAACAGAGTCAAGTTGTGGATAATATCGCAAGATTCAGTAATTCTCAACCTGGAATCAAGCAGGGGGCAAGACGATGATGAATTGACTATTATTATTGATGTTGGGACTGTGAATGAGCAAAATATTGGGATTGAACCTACTGAGCAGAATGTTGTGAATGATGAGGATGGTGGGCAACAGACAGGGGATAGTGCTATAAGGAAGAAAAATAGAAAACTTGTGTATGGTGCTAATGTATGGGATAATGTGTTAGAGGAAGACACAGAATACAATGCAGCAATCATGAATTTAGGTAAGGGGAGAGGCAGGGGTAGACTAAGAGGAGTTGGTTTAGGCAATATTGCAAGCAGAGGTGAGCAGAGCAAAGGTAAAAGGACTTCTGCTGCAAGTCATTATAGGTTTAGACAAAGGGAACCTACAAATAATGAAGATATGAACCTTGATGACATAAATGCTTATGCCAACTCTAGCTATGATGAAGATTATGTGCTTTCTGAAAGCCCTGAAGATCAAATCAGTGACTCTGCAATACATGAGGAACCTAAAGTTGAGCAAGCTAAGTTGGAAGATCATGAATCAAGTGATGGTCTTAGTGATATAGGAAATATAGGAAGTGACAAGGAGGATTTTGTTACACTCTCTGATGATGATCAACCTCAAGGTCAGGGCAAGAGGAAGAGAAGGTGAAAGATCCATTCAAAAACCTGTATTTAAATGTGTTTGTGCCACCAAAAGATGGGAATATTATGTTCAGTGTCAATCAAGTGTCTAGGGATGTTTCTAGTTATAGGGATGCTATGAGGGATTATGCTGTTAAAGGAGGGTACCTTGTTTGCATGATAAAGAATGATAAAGAGAGGGTTACTGTAGAATGTAAAGTTGACGGGTGCCCATTTAGATTTCATGCCAGTGTTGCACCTAATAACTGCACATTTATTGTGAGGACTTTACAGCCTGAAAACATATGCATTAGGCCTGTGAGAAACAGAAATCCTAATGCCACTACAAAATGGGTGATGAAGAAGCTTGAAGATCAATTGGCAAGTGATCTTGGCATGAGTTATGAACTCATGCAAAGTGAGTTGAAGAAAAAGTGTTGAGTTATGAACTCATGCAAAGTGAATTGAAGAAAAAGTGGGGAATTGAACCTGAATATTGGCAATTGAATAGAGCAAGGAATTTTGCAAAGGAGCAAGTAGCCGGTTGTCATCAAGAAAGTTACAACAAATTGCAAGAGTACATAGCATCTCTCCAAAGGTCAAATCCAGGCACATTCATTAAGTTTGAGGCAATGACATGGAATAGTGAGGAAGAGCCCTTAGTTTTCAAAAGTATATTCATATGTTTTGAAGCTATGAAGAAAGGGTTTATGAAGGGGTGCAAGCCTTTCATTGGGCTGATGGATGCCATTTAAAGGGACCTTTTGGAGGATGTGTGCTTAGTGTAGTGAGTCTTGATGGAAATAAAAGTGTATTTGCTTTAGCTTTCGCTATTATGGTATCGGAGAATTTAGATACATGGAACTTCTTTATGGACTGTCTGTGGCAATGCATTGGGCCTTCAAATGCAGACACATCTTAGACTTTTATGTTCGATAGACAAAAGGTACTAACATGTTCGTAGAAATATTCTTATAAGTATCTCAATTATTATGCAGTTCTAGAAATTTCAAATGTTATTCATTCTTTGTTTGTAGGGTTTGCTAGAGGCAGCAAGAGTCAGCTTTGTGTAGGTATTGTTGCCAACATCTGCTAATGAATATGAAGAAGCAATTTCCTAGAATCATGTTAAAGAATTTTGGATTACTACAAAAGTGACATTTAATTATGCTGTCATACAACAAATGAAAGTGATTACAGAAAAGGGGGAAGGAAAGTGAGTTGAATGGTTGTTGAACATCCCAGTCTCACATTGGGTTATGCATGTGTTTTGGCTAAAAGCAAAGAGCGAACTGCATAGATAAATGTCTGAAAGTTTCAATAGTTACCTTAGTAAATTAAGGAGCAAAAAATTGATAGTGTGAGACAGAAATGCATGGTTCGCTTACATAAGAGGTATGCAAGAGCAGCAACATGGGAAGTAAGGGTTACACCACCCTATAAATAAATTCGCAATAACCTACTCAATGAAAGTATGAAGTGTAGGATGCTACCAAGTAATTCTGATGAATTTGAGGTGCTAGAGGGACCAGTTGCATTTGCTGTTGATTTAAAGAAGATAACTTGCAGCTGCAATTGGTGGGCAATATTGGGCATTCCTTGCAACCATGCTTCTCTTGCAATTGGATATAAGAGGTATAATATTAAAGATTTTTGTGATGTATAGAAGATTTTTGTGATGACTACTTCACAATAGAGGGGTATATCAAAGCATATTCTGGAGTCATACGCCCAATACCATATTATGATCTTCCCCCGGAGACTCAATTTCCTAAGTTGAAACCACCTTTATTGATGAAAAGAAAAGTTGGAAGACCAAGAGAAAGGAGAAACCTATAAGAAGGGGGAGAAAGCTCTAAGCACTGCAAAGAGGTCTTGCACTGTCAAGTGCTGCATTTGCAAGTAGCTAGGACATAAGAAGCGCACCTGTGAGAAGGCCCCACCTCCAAACTCTCAGGTAGTACTTGTAATATTATCATTTTGGGTTTATATTTAGGCTTTTTTGCTGTAATATTGATCATTTACATGTACTTTCACATCTTCTTAGCAGAAGAACAAAAAACAGCAAGTTGGGGCAAAGAAAAGTGCAGCTGGAGGGAATTCTAGTTCTAGTGGAGCTTCAAGACTTTGATTGAAGAATGATGATCATATAGTTCTTTTTGGATTCTGATTAGATAATGCATACTATTTTTGGTTATAGTGTTGTCATTTTTGTATTTCCCAGCAATATATTTTACTATTTTGTAAATCACAGCAAACTTATTATATGCAGCTGGTTACAAGAAATGGTTTAATTTGTTATTTCATTTTGTAATGCTCAAATTGATTAATAAGGTAGAAATGAAGAAGTTAGTGTTTTTGGTTAGAAATGGTTTTATTTTGGATGGGGTTGCTGAAATTTAAGTGTGCAGGTTGGGTTTGTTGATTTATCCGTGTTTGTGCATTTTTCTGTGTTTGTGTCTATTTAAGAAAAACCTGTGCTGTGCATTTTTCTGTGTCTTTAAGATTTCTGTGTTATATAAATTATGTAGGTTAGGAATTTTTCATATAGTTGTATGAATGATGCAGGTTAGGAAATTTTTTTGCTGATAGCTTTTAGGGTTAAAAAGAATTCTTTTTTCATACTTTTCAATTTGTAAATTACAGAGTTTATATACACAACATATAATTATTATAGAATATTTACAATAGAAATTTTTTTGCTGATTAGCCTTTTAGTGGCTCAGAAAGAATTCTTTTTTCATACTTTCTCCAAATTTGTAAATTACAGGTTTGTGCTAGGTTTTAATTACAGAGTTTATATACACAACATATAATTATTATAGAATATTTACAATAATTGCATTTGATCCTTTCCTTATTTGCTTGATCCAATTTCCTTATTTTTTTGATTCTGATCCTTTCCTTATTTGCTTGATCCAATTTCCTTATTTTTCTGATTCTGATTGATTTCCTTATTCTTACACTCCCCCCTCAAGTTGGGTCGTAGGGTCTCCGACACCCTACTTGACTAATACTTGATTGAAGATCTTTCCTGGAACTGTTTTGGTGAGTATATCTGCCAACTGCTCCTAAGACCGAACAAATGGCAAACAAATGCTTCCATCTTCAAGTTTCTCCTTGATAAAGTGTCTATCAACTTCCACATGTTTGGTCCTATCATGTTGTACTGGATCTTCAGAAATGCTTATAGCTACTGTATTATCACACAGTAGTTTGCAGGGCCCTCCTAGAGGGAAACCTAACTCTGTCAATAACTTCTTCAACCAAAGAACTTTGGCTAAATCCCGTGCAATCCCTCGAAACTCTGCCTCAGCACTGGAGAGAGCTACCACCTTCTGCTTTTTACTTCTCCTGGTGACCAAGTTACCACCAACGAGAGTGAAGTACCCTAATGTCGATCTCCTGGCAATCGGACTCCCCGCACAATCAGCATCAGTGTAGGCTTGTATTTCTAAGTGACCATGCTTCTGGAATAACACTCCTCGTCTTGGTGTTCCTTTCAGATATTTGACAATCTTGAGTGCTGCTTCCATGTGGTCAACCTGTGGCTTGTGCATGAATTGACTAACTACCCGAACTGCATAAGCAATGTCAGGTCTAATATGTGAGAGATAAATTAGCTTCCCAACTATGAGAGCTATAATCTTACCCGAACTTGTTAAGAACAATGTAACAACTGGTCTTAATATGTGTGTGATGAGATTAAAGATTAGCTTTCACCCAACTAGGCCTATTGAATACTGGCCTAAGGAATTACATTTATGATTCAGTCCTATACTTCAACTCCTTCAGTGAATCGTAGCCCTCCGATGATTTGACTACGTTGGTTATGGTTTTTACAACCGGTTTTCAAATCCTACTAATCTTGGCCTTTCTGTTGGTGAAGGTCAAGTATTATTATTTTTCTTTGTGAGATGAAAATTCCCCTTTTGACCTCAAGACTTCGATGCCTCAATCAAAAAAATTATATATTAGTCTCTCCGCAGATCTTTCCACTTTCAACTCTGCTTCGAAGCAGCCTCTCTCTCAATGATGCTGAGTTCCTCTGTGTCAGTATCCTGTGATAATCATTATTTCATTCCCACATATATAATGAGCATGTTAATAGCTCTCCATTTCTTCATTTATTAAAAGAGTGTATGGTCAGAATTACTTTTGACAGTACCATAATCTTTCTGGTCCTATCCATATCTTTTCATGGCCATAGTAAATCTCCTAAACCAGGCCCTTGGAGACTGTTTGAGCCCATATAATGCCTTTTTCAGTCTACATCCTTCCCCAGCTTTGAACCCCTTTGCAAAACCTGGAGGAGCTTCCATATAGACTTCTTCTTCTAGGTCACCATGTAAGAAGGCATTTTTCACATCGAACTGATATAGTGGCCAATCAAGATTTGGAGCTAATGAGAACAGCACACGTATCGTATCTATCTTAGCCACAGGAGAGAATGTCTATGAGTAAACTATGCCATAAGTCTGTGTGTATCCTTTGGCAACAAGTCTAGCATTATACCTTTCAATGGTTCCATCTGCACGATGCTTTATTGTAAAGACTCGATTGCAATCAACTGGCCTTTTTTCCTTCTGGTAACCTGCATTTCTCCCAAGTACCATTTTTCTCCAGTGCATCCATTTCAACTTGCATAGCTTGTCTCCACTGTTGGCTGTTCTGGGCTTCTTCAACAGTTCTTGGAATATCCTCTGAATATATTGACATTTCAAAGGCCTTTGCAGATTCAGATAAGCTCCCCCTGACTAAGTTTACCATTGGATGTCTTGAATTTCGAGGCTCATAATCAGGTTCATACCTCTTTGGTGGCACTCCTCGATTGCTTCTTTGTGGAAGAACATACCTCTCAGTTCTTGATACCTCTTGGCCTATCAAATTAGTCATTTCACCAGTAGGAATATCTAAAGGAGCCTCAGGAGTAAAGTCACTGACCTCAGGAATATCGGTTGGAGAGGATTCAACATGATTTGATGTAATGGACTGTTCCATGTTATCAAAAGCATATCCGGTGATCTCGCCTACTTGCTCTGTTGGGACAGTTTTAGGCAGTATTGCTCTATGTAACCAACTTAGTGGATCATTTCTAGAACTCTCCCCCTGATCACTAGGTTGGTTGTGAAAATAGTAATCAGTTTCAAGAAAGTCACAGTCCATTGTGGTATACATATGACCAGACTGAGGATCAAAACACCGATATCCTTTTGTATGAATATCACTAGGTTGGGTGTGAAAATAGTAATTCAGTTTCAAGCCAAAGTTCACAGTCCATTGTTGCGTATAACATATGACCAGACTGAGATTCAAAACACGATTATCCTTTATGTGTATGAAATCCATAGCTTAAACAATAATATACATAACAGCATATGGTCAAGTGCTTGCGTTGCCCGACTAACTTTTGTGGAGGCATGAAAATAGACAAATGTACTACCATAAACCTCTTGGAGAAGATTAATTATGGACAGGAGGTATGATGGTGGTATTGGAGCCAAGAGTGATATTATATGGGTTGTTATTTTTTATAGTGAAATGAGGAATTGGTTTAGTATTTGTCAATAAACAGTTCATAGAGTTATAGTGTTGCCGAATTTGGTCATTTATTTTTTATAGAACAGCTTCCCAGCTCTTATATTAACACTTAGTTACTTTGGATATACAATCATGAGGTGCTCGGGTGTATTATCTAGGAGTAAATACGTTTTTTCTTTCGCTACTCCGTTTTTGCTTTGTGGTGTGGGGCAGAATTAATGCTTGTGATGTTATATATGGTCATTGTTTTCTGGAAAAAGGTTGCATTTGTGTGTGGTTTACATATTTCTCTCTACACATTGTCAAGAACCGGAGGTTTTTATTTCTTTCTGAAATTGTGGTGTGTGGAACTTAATGTTGTAAATAACTAAAAACTTATCTCATAGAGCTTTAATGACTTATCGTTTCAAGCAAAGAAAACCCGAGTCATTCTGGTGCAAATCTATCAATAAAGAAGAAATACGAAAAGACTATTTTGTTAAGTAACACGGGTTGACCCGCACACAGTCAGAATGTAACAATAATTTGCGAAAAAAAAGGATAATCAGTTCCTTCATTAGGATATAACTGTCTATGGACTCGTGTATTACCGAGAGATACAGTATCACAGACAGATGTATGAAGGTAGAAATACTTATAGAAATATAGTCAGATATCCTTAATAAGAAGGTGGACCTTCACATGAATACCACAAGAGCAAATAACACGTGAGTCCTCATTCCCGTTAACAGCTAATGGAGGCAAGTTAGCACGGCCCAAGCCCATGCCAAGCGTACTAACATAGGCCACATAGTAATGTCGCTTGGTCTTTTCTGAAGTAACCACTCAGCCTCTATGATGATTCTCCGCCGGTATTGGGCCGGAAGAAAATCCATCTCGCCAAAAATTAGACTCTAAAGGCTCACCTAGATCTAGGAACCAACAGCTATTAGGCTCTTTGGACATAGTGGACTCGAACTAAAGATGTACGTTTTTATGTTTACGGGTCTAAGAGAGCAAACAGTATAGAGCACGTGATAATTTCTGTTATATAAGGCGGTGATAAAATCTCATAGATTGCTGAGGTGAGAGATTCATAATTGAGGAAGAAATTACAAAACTCTAAACTCTTTTACTTATCGGTCAAAAGATTTCTTAACTCAATAGAGATCCTCACTTTCCTAATGACTATGAGACCGTATTCCAGAAAGTCTTATATAAATTAGAGAAGAGTACAGCCCATGAGTCAGGGGTTGGATTCTTGTGACTTTACCATCGGCTGGTGTCTATTATTTCTCTCTCTTCTCTCTCTACATCGTTCTCTCTCTCTAAGATGTCAAGTACTCAACATTTGTGTTCAAGATTCAACAAGAAGTCGTCCATGTTATTTGTTAGTAGTTATATATATCTCTAAACTCTTAATCTTGTTGTTTACTTTTTCATTCATCCTATTGTATTATGGCTTATTTTCAAATTTTAATTGAGTGTATTTTATTTAATCAATATACTTTACGCCTATGTCCAACTAATTTCCCAATACTGGGAATTTGATTGTGCTTAATTTCTTTTTCAATTTTTACTAATATGTCAAGATTTGATTTGTTTTTCTCTGCTTGCTATCGCTGATTAATTTATTATTAATTTACTCTTTTCGGCGAGAGTTTTCCCCTAGTTGATGTTTATTCTTATGATCACTATCGTAGAAGAAGGGATTTTTTGATATGAAAAGTGTAAGATCTCAGATTTACATGGGATATAATTCTTGCTTGCAGCAAGCTATATGGTATTAGCTCCAATAGGGTGGATTTTTCATGAGTAATGACTTCTGTAAGTATGAGTTTATAATATAAACCGCATAGTAATAAATTATGAATTTAATTCATGTTTTGATGCGCTATTGGAGATAGGTAATGTTAGGATCCAGATTTAAATAGCAAACATACATCCGGGAGAGCTTGTTATGAATGTTTAGGGTTAATTTCTGCATACACCTTGAACAAATTCTTTAACAAAAATGATCTCTATAACAAATAAACTTTAAATAAATTGGGGAGTAGAATTAGTGACGTCAAATCTTAGTAGCTTTTAAATCCTTGATTTCCTCTCTTTCATCCAATATTCTTGCTTTGATTTCTTTTTATTTCTATTGTTTTATTCTGGTTTAAAACTTAGTCTTCGTAGATAATAATTCCTCTTATTGCCTTCGCGTTTACCTACAATAATAGTAGAGTTTAACAAATTATTGGTATTCGAGGCCCATATACAACTGTCTGTAGGGATTTTTGGAACTGAAAATAGTACTCTAACTACTCATTCGTTTTAATTACATTGTTGCGATTTCGTAATTACTTGTGCAATAACTAGACTGGTTTCAAATTGGTTTGTTTCGCTTAAAAAAGAAAATGAGCAGCAAGCTATTACATATAATAAGAAATTGTTTATGATTCAAGTATGTTGGACATTAGACAATCAAAAAATATTTTACGTAATATATTAAAGTGTTAATATTAAAATAACCTCTCAATTTAAAAATGAAGAATTTTTATTACTTTGATTATTTATAAGATAAAATTAAAATGGTGTAGTATTAAAGAAATGAAATATAAAGGCGCATGGACTAGTCAAACAGGTTGTTAACGCACTCTAAGAAGGAGAAGCTGACTGTTAACCAGAGTACTATAATATAAAAGTGGGAATTTAAGGTGGGCAAATAAAGGTCCATTTCCAGGATATCATTATAGCCTGCCACTACCATATCAAATACTATATAGATACTATTTCTCTTTAACTTAGATACAGCCAACTTTTTATCGAAATTACATTTTATAGACTTTTATATTATAAAATTATTTTTTTAAGCTAATCTATTTGTGGGTTCCAGAGTAGTTGTTCTCATTTTTAGCATGCGGTGAGATAGGTCGTCGATTATTATTTCGATCGTCTTGTACTACAAGTGTTTTTAGCCCAATTTGAGTCCGAGTTATAGAGAGTATTTTGTTGTTGTAGCCGTAGTTTTTATTTTTCGGGCCCCCTATAAGCCTCCTTAATGAATTTAAAGAAAATTATTTTTTTAAATTAAATATAATTAAGCTGATATTGAGACATTTGAAAATGTTTTATAATTCCTTATTACTTATAATATTTCAATTACTTTTAGGATATAGATATTTAAAATAAAGGAAAAATGATATTTTCTTTTTTTTTTATATTTCTTTTTTTTCGTTTATGTTATTGGTACTGGGTGCCCAGTGTATGATCTTTAGATTCGAGGTGTATTTTTTTTTAAAAGAATAGGAATTTCAAGCAGAGAGTATATAAATAATTTATTTAAGGAGAGACACAACCAGAAGAGATACAGAATAATAGATAGTTTTTTTGTTATACTATTTTTCTCTGTTGAGATATATATAATATAGCGTAATTTAATTTTTACATAAGAGAGAAAGATAAATTTTCAATAAAATGATTTCTCATGGATTAAACTTTGATGACATAATAGGTATAAAATTTTAATTAAAATATATATAATATTTTATTGATATATTTATGAGTATTCTATGTACGATTTCAAACTTTTTGCTATTTTATGTGGGGTATGACAGAGCTCTGTTATTTTTAATAATTTTTTATTTGCTTTTTTTTCATAATAATTTGAACTACTATTCATTTAAATAACGAGTCATTTTATTTTGCATAAATAAGGACTATGGATGATTAATCATTTTTAGGATTATCCCACTATGAGCATAATAGGATGATTCTATTGTTATTTTTAAATTTTGCATGAGTATCTTACTCTTTTAACTATTATTATCTCCCCCTAAATCTATTGATTTTAAAGAGGACATTTTGTGTTTAGGAAGTTACCCTAGCAAAAGAAGTGATTGAGGAATCATAATATATAAATCTATCTTTTGAAATCTCTAGTGGTTTTCAAGAAAGGACTCTGTGTAGAAAATAAGTGCTTGCTAATATTATTATTCTTTCTCTGAATACACTGGATAATAATTTATTTACCGGTCTGCCAAATTTCTATTATTAAATTCAAATCATCCTCTCTTTTTTGTTATAAGCAATTAAAAAATGTTAATTTAGTTTGTTATTATTTTCTCATTATAAGTTGCATATAGATATTATTTGGTTGAGGGCAGAGGTTTGTCGAGATTGGAATGTGGTAGCGTTTGATTTCATTTTTTTCGGCCACCTATTAGAATTTTAGATAAGATCTGCATTTTCTAAATTAAGAATTTAAAGATTAAAGTCTTAGGGATTAGGAGATTTAAAATTCTATTTATTAAAATCACTTATATTCATTAGGTAAACAATTAGAATTAATACGATATTGGAAAGCGCGGAATTATTGGTATTTTTCCAAAAACAGTTTTCCAATTTAAAATTTCGACACGAAACCTCGACAGGCCTGGAAATTTGGCTATTTAATATTTTGTGCGAATACTATGAGAAAGTTCCGTGGAACTGTAAACCCAGATTTTGATAAGATATCCCGAACT